>JTDE01002294.1:3501-84164 GCA_014338405.1 Paragonimus skrjabini miyazakii | reverse complement strand
GAAACGACAAATACGAAGTAGTAATCAGCCAACGATTAATCGCTAAACACTTGACTTGTGCCATTGCACTGAAGGTTTTGTAAATGGCGGTGAAATGCACAGTGGTGACATAAAGGCGACTGAACTGATTTTAAATCACACTCAAGATTCAACTGAAGTGCGGTGGAAATTTGGTGCATATGCTCATAATCAGTACGCGAACTGCCCAACTGACAACTGTTTTAATGCACCATTGCTAAGGTAATATCACCACTGGCTCCGTCGTCGAGGCTTTGGTTGTTCGTCTGCTTCTGATTTTCTGGCTTACTTGTGCGTTGCGTTTTAGATTATTTAGTCTGATGTCTGCTTGCACGGACAACATTTAAAACAGTCAGTGTGGTTAACAAATTCTCTGTTTTATTCCAGATGAATGGGGAGGTTGATGTTATTCCTCATGCGTCCCTGCGGAAAATGCTAACCACCCCAAGTTCTTGTACTCCGAACCATACCAGTATAAGTAGTCAGCTGACATCTGTTGATACGAATACATTTTTTCAATTATCTGATCACTCGGAGTTTGGCTGCTCTACCAGCATTGTATCTACGGGAGGTGACACGACGATCAAGGATCCCCGTGAATATGCCCACGAAGTTAATGTAGACGATCGAGGTGGCTCATTGGATACAGTGAGCAAATATCGGACATCCAACTCTAACCAGAGTTCGCCTTTGAACTCGGCAACTAACGGTACCTCTGAATCGTTGCCAATGACAGAACATGGCTTACCAGTTCCCAGCTCGATATTCGAAGTACTATCTGGAGATCAAGCTTACGCTCCGGTTAGTGCACTGAATTGTTTCCATGCTGACAGCGAGGGAAAGGTTTCTGTGTCTGGACGGTTTGACGATTTAAAAACCGTTACCGGTACTCAACATGATCATACGAGCAACTTTGGTGTGAACTCATCTTTTGCTCCTCAGAATTTGAAGCCATCAGTTGGAACAGCCGATGTTACAAATGACTTGCTATTGGATGTGAACAGTTTATCAGGTTTGCATGGTCATGGAGTGAACCTTGATCATCGGATTGCTAGAATGGATCAAGAACAGTGTGCCTATCCCGCTACTAACAGATCCAACAAGGTTTTGTCCCATTTCACTTCATGTGAAACCGATACTAATGGTAACGAACGTGAACATATTATTACACACGCAACATTATGGGGCAAACCAAATTGCGTTGGCTCTCATTCAGAAGACTTGTCTTTCGGGTATACGAGTGAGTCCTTACCTCAGCTCGCTGCTGGTAGTGTTAGCGATACGGGCATAAATCTTCTGGAGAATGGACCTAATCCGACTCCACAATCTTCGTTGACGGCTGTCGCTGCTGCAGCAAAGCGTGCTATTACTGGTGGTCATCAAGCATCAAGATTCACTGCTGGAAGCCGTCCGAATACCTGGTCTAATAATTCTCTGGCTGGATCTCCAGCTGTATCCATTGGATCGTTTGGCCCTAACAGTTGGAACACGGTGAATGCAGCCAAAATTACTGCCGGTCAATTTTGTGTTGCTAACCAAGTACCACCGTCGGGCATCAGCCCAAGTAACACAAGCCCTACTACATGGAATCTGGTCATGCACCAACAGACTCATGCAAAATCAAGCGGTGTGCCCAATATACTCAGAAACGGAAATTTGGCGGGCGTGGGATCCAACGGAAATGGCAGTATTCGTTCTTCTTTGAACCTGAATTCAGCAGCTGTGTCTGGTTTCTATCCTATGAACGTGAATAAATCTAATACGAACGGTTTCCCAAACATGCATACAATGTTTCCAAAGCGACCACAACATAGGATAATGACGCACTGGCAGCAACAACAGCAACAATATTCCGGCATTCAGCACAATCAGATAAATAAGGCCCCAGGAGGTATGCAGAATGGCAATCTTCAAATTAATGGGAACAGAATTCCAAGCACAGGCATGGATCTCACTGGTATTGCTTCTGTTTCGGGTGCTTCTGGAGATAATGGAAACATGATGAGTTTTAATAGCGGCGCTTCTGTTCTACAATCTTTGCCTACCTCGTTGATCTCCCCGTCTGCAATGAATTCACTGACCGTTGGCTCATCAGGTGACCCGTTCAGTTCATTAACTGCTTCGTCAAACGCCAACATTACTGATGATAATTCCCCGTTGGATTCGTTCAAATTTGGGTTGGATCAGCAGTTGATGGAAGTCATAAAATCGTTTGGATCGACTGGTTTAAGTGCCACAAATTCCGGTGGAGCCAACACAAACAATAACAACGATGGTTGCATTGTTGGAATCGAGGATATCATACCTTCATTCAATGATATGGACCAACAATTTTCCAACTTGTCAGCGATGAACCATTTGTCATTGCTGGGCCAGAACACTCCCACATCCAGCTCGCATGGTCTCAGCGGGCTGAACATTGCCAGCAACCAACATACTTTTCGCAACATAACTGGTGCCTCAATGCTTGGTTCCGTTGGGATGCCTAACCCCTATTCTGTTTTCACCAACATTCCTAATCGCGAGGAGGGGTATTCGCGGAAAGTGTTTGTTGGTGGTTTACCACCAGATATTGATGAAGGTACGTCAGTAAGGATTCTTATAGTTGTCATCTGTCATGTTAGCATTGATTTCATGGTTCGCGTTCAAGTTACTTATCAATCTTTTTTAAAATATCACTACCGTTCGTTGAAACTGACGTTCAGGTGTCGTAAGCTAGTTGGGGACAGATACTTATTCTGCTCAACTGCTGGGCGTTTTTAGAGTTTGTTCATTACGTTATGTCTAACTAACACTGTCCATTTTTCACATTCGTTAGGAAGATATCTGGCAATATAACTCTGACAACGTTTTCGATCAAATGGTATCCACCAAATGTTTTGTTTCAAGTTGCTGCCTGGGCTACTTGTGTTTCGTGTTTGCAATGTTTGCCTTCTTGAGCAGACAGGTTGTAGATACTCGAAGAAACCCCTCTAGAGGTTATTTTACGCAATCCTGAAGGTTCCCCCAAACTTATGAGGGATTGTTGAAGCGGTCTGTGTTGGGGGATTAGATCATTGTACGAGTTCTACGACTAGTTAAGACTTGATGAGTCCCAGTCACAGTGCCAAATAATATGTTGAACTCCATAGAAAACCCAACAAACTTCGATTGTTTCCTGCAGGTCCTTCTTGATTTTCGATTGTTTCATTTGAAGCTCATATTTGAAAGTGACTAAGGATAATTTTTCATGGCAAACTTAAAGGTGTTGACAGAAATTGTAGACCATGCACAGGGATTCCTTTTCAGCAGCTACTTATTGTTCATGCTCTTTATCACCATTTCACTCGAAGGCATCTAGAATCTTTTTTATTGTTCCACATCTTGACGTTTCCATTTCTTGAGGATGTTATTCATTTTTGTAAAAAGTACCCTAGTAAACGGTTGATCATCCGTACTTTTCTGTTTCACTCGTAGGCCTTTTAAATCATGTCGACTGCTTCCTCTCTTGGTGGCTGTATCTTTAACCCCTTTGCATCGTTACGTACATGGACGATTATCTTCAACACGTGACTCTAAACATAGTTTTCAGTGATTTACCCCTTGATATGGGACTTCAGTTTCCTAATGAAAGGGAACTTAAATTGTGATGCACTTGGAATTTCAGTGGTCAGCTTTAGTAGTTTCCAGGTTTCCATTATCCAACAAACGAGCAATGTTCATTGTCTTTTCTTTCAACTAGTTTCGAAAAATCGATAGGTTCTCAAAGGGTACTTAGAAAAGTGACACGTATGCTCTTTAATTCGCATCCGCGAGTGGTAGCTGTCATTGGTCAGCTGACTTGCGGTTGGTTGATCTTTGTTGCTGTTCATCAGTGTCTTTCTGTTTGAAGTTATTAAAACTTACGTGCTTTCAGAGTCGAAACAAAATGTTTCGAGAATTCTCCACATAAGCATAAACGTACAGCTTGCCCCGTTTGTAACAGTATGCTGCTTTAACGTTTGAGTTGCGAAATGCTTGCGCGCTCGCAGACGCACTAAATATTTTCTTCTCTTTAACTTGGCTGCCTCAACGTCCAAGTGTCGCATATATGCGGATGCATTTTTTGCCATCTGGTCTGATAGTTAATACTAACGGATAGGTAAAGTAGAATTTATGTATGCACCAAATGTAGTCCTATGACTGTATCGTCATGCAAGAGGTTGGGCTAATCGTTTCGTTGTTGCAACTAGACACTAACTGCGCACCTGTCATGTTAATGGATTTCTTTATGAGAGAGGTGGTGTTACCACAAAAGCAGAAATTCATTGGGCCAGTCAGGAGTTCTTGTTGACAAGATGTTCTTTCTTGAAGGGTTCACCATAGTTGACGCATGACTCGCCACAAAAGCAGAAATTCATTGGGCCAGTCAGGAGTTCTTGTTGACAAGATGTTCTTTCTTGAAGGGTTCACCATAGTTGACGCATGACTCGCTACAAACCTCGACAGATTAAGTAGACGTTGAGTGAACATACAATTGTGTTGGTTTCTGGCTTTGCACGTGGCATCGATTACCGTTAACTGCGTGCTTTGTTCTACTACTTCACGGGTCAGGTCGTTGGTTAAAACTTTGAATCCATCCTCTATCTCAGCCTCCTACTTTAGCCTAGGTAACCAGGTGGTGTTTATTCTCCAACTAACTGATGAACTGTGTACAATCAATCATTGTACGCTGTCAGCTGTAGACCATTCGACGAATCCTATTATTTCCCTCAACGTGTACATTTCCCGTCACCGCTAACAGCTAGCATTTTCTCTTCCACACGTTACTAGCGGTCTGTATACTATTATGAGTGCCAATGCCAATGCTGGCATGTGTAATATTTCTTGCGGTGATTCTGCTGAAAAAATAAAGTTTGGAGTTATCGTGCACAGCCACTTTTTCCAGTGTATGAAGGTACATTGGGTTCATCAGTACTCTGCTTCAACATTTTACTTCCTATAAACCAGTGGTTCTTATGTGTGTGCTCTATTGTGTAACAGATCAACGAGAAAATCTAACTCCTACCTAAAAAACTTCTGTCACTTGTGTGCACTGCCTCCCGGAGATGCACATTTAATATCGTGGGCGTCCGCGTTTAATTCTGGCCAAAGTTTCATGTTTTGTTTGCAATGACTCATGTACTTCGGCGTTTAATCATGTGGGCTTCGGTATCGTTTTAGGTAACTGGACCGAATTCCCTCAGTTAGTCCGGATTCTAATCAGTAGTCAATTCTACACGACGAGATTCGAAGGGTCTTCTAAAACAGGTATGCCTTCAGATGATAAAAGCATCCATTTTTGTCGCAGCCGTATCCGTTTTGATGGATTGTCGCTCGGAGGCTACATAACTTTCTTCGCCAAGCAACTGAAGCGAGTATTGCGTTTATAGTTTAATATTCGGAACTAAAAACAATCGTTTGTCAAGTTCGGTCTAGACAGTTCTAATTCTGATAACAGAGACAAAATCTTGTGTTTTTACTTATGCCAATATTTGTTTATCGACTGCGCTAGCCTTCGTCACTCAAATTGTTGTTCCTCTGCTTTGGGCTATATTTCTGCGTTGTATTAGCAAACCCACATTGATCACATCGCAGTTAGCTATAGACAGCGAGGTTATACGCAAGGCCGTTGATCGCATTAGTTGTTCTGCCTCGATTCTGGTCGCCTTTTGGTTTGTTCCAAAGTGGCTCCCTTTAGGTGATGCCATACTGAGGAATCTCTGATCGTTTGACATAATATATCTACTATTTAACACGTGAAGTAGGAAACATTCTACGATATGGGGAGAAGAAAAACGGCACTGTGCAAAACAAAGAAGAAAGTTGTAGAGAAGGAAAAGGTTACGGGGATTCACGCAGGGATTCGCATTCCATTGACTTATTCTTTGCCTTTTCAGGCAGCACCCTCAACCAGAGGTGTTGATTGTCCCTCGGACCTCAGCCAGGAAGTCGAGAGCGCCCTATTGAAGCAAGCTACAGTGTGGTGCCTCCATCTGTGGAACTCATGTACATTGCCCACCAGGTTGTCGTTTCAGCCTAACCCCCCAATCTCAAACAAGACAGTATGGCGTGTTGTAAGTTGGTATCCGTAAGTTGTGGGCAAGCCAACGAAGCCTGTGAGACGAGATCAGTATGTTCAAGGACCCACGGAGTCTATCCTTTCAGAAGACACGTCTGTGAACTTCGTCATTGCTACTGTAGTGTTCCAGCCACACATCGCCGTTGCTTCGGAAACACCGATGGTCTAAGACGGACAATCTGTGACCATCCTCCGTGCGAATGGACCGGGTTTCACAACCGTACAGTAGCACCGCTCTTGCAACGATATCGTAACCTTTCATGTAAAGACTGAAGTCATGCCGATGCCACAAGTGACGTAAGTTGGCAAGTGTTATCCGACGTAAGCAAGCGGTCTGGTCTAGGTTGCCATTTGAGTACCAAATCGAGCTTACCAATAGATTGCCTGTTACTACACTAGGTAGCTTAGATTAGTACTGGACACATCTGCAAGTAGTTCTTCACTTTTCAGGTTGCATCTGCCGTAACTTTGCTTATTACTATGTGATTCATTGGGTTTTTGTTCATTCTGTCATGATCATCGACATATTTCGGGTAATACCCGCAGACAGTAAGTCTCCCGAAACGCGCCTCTGTCTAAAGCGCTTTCGAAAGTATCGCGTATTCTGGTGGTCAGAATATACAACCGAGGTAGACTGTACCGCTGCTTCCGAAACTTCTGAAGGTGTATAACCTGCAATGCAAACAGTTGACCAGTACGTAATCTTCTACGTTGCCTGGAATCCGGCTGAAACACTTTGAGCCGCAGTCTAACTGGCCCTCTTCTCTACTCATCCCCCGTCATGTGTCTAATTGTGTTTCGTCGTCTGTATTAGCAGAACGCCCTACAAAATTGGTGGCTTAAAAGGAAGTATACACCCTTAACCATCTTAAGGCATCCGACCTGTGTTTTCCCCCGGCTGTTTTTGACATTGATGGAAACGCACTCATTATTCCCCATGGTGTGCAATACTGAGATGGTTACCTTGTTTCAGAAAAGTTCGTAAATAGTCGTGTGTACTCACCACAAAGGTAGTCTGTTTTTAGTTGCGCTTAAATTGTTAGTGTCTGTCCTGTCCCACAAGCCTTCTGAAAATCGAGAAGTACGGTGTGACCAGAAGCCAGCTGGCTTTTGTACAAGCTGTGGACGGTTTGATCAACCCGTCCTCCTTCGCCACCCGCCCTGTATACCATTGCTAGTCTCGTTCTTACATATACACAGCCTTAGCTCTTGTTAAGAACTGTCGTTCTTAAATCCCTGATTAGAAATTGGGTGTCTGAGGAGTACATACTCACTCTAAAGATCACGTATGCGGTCGGACCTCAAGTAGAGCAACTTACCATCGCCACATATTGCCTTTGAAATAGTACAACAAATCTTTCCTATTATTTTATTTTAGACTGCACGCTATCTCGCTTAAAGCTTTTTATACTGTCATCAATAGTGACGTGAAGTCTTTCCAAGGGAACAGAATTATAAACTGCACCGCCGATGTCACCTCGTTTTTTTGACCTTACTTAGTTGGCCCAAGATGAGTTGGACCGCTTGGCGAAGTGTATTTCACGATATAACGTGCGCGATGCACCGTCGAAAGACATAGCGCTCTTTTAAGACTGATAAGACCCTATGCTTACAGTCATTCTGGACATCGACCGTTTGGGTCTAGTCGAGATTTCCCTTGCTTCAGGAGATGCGTTATAGCTGATGGTGATGTTGAGGGAACTATTCCCTTACGTATCTTTACAGTCCGACTGATCTTTACTAGCCTGTACCGTCCTGACATTCGTCTCTTGTTACGAAGCAGTGTGTATGATCTGTGCTTGTGTAACCTAGTCGTTTCGCGTCAACAGTACTCAAGATATCTGCTTTTGAAAATCGTCATGGTAAGTTGAATGGTTACCTCTTTTTTCTGCTGCTTGAAATGATTGAATACTTCCCTTCATCTTTTAACCCTATTCGTCTTCGGTTTTGCGTTACTTCATTTACCTAGCCGTTCACCGGTTATATCTTGCGGACTTTTAGCGGACATCACCGTTTTGTTCCGCCCATTCAGGTATTTTTTTTGGCGAGCTGTTTTGTTTTCCCTTCAGGTATATCGTTTTCTGCCATCTCAACACTTCTGCTTAATTTGCGAACAAACTTCTCTTCTATCAGTCTCATAATCTCAGCAGTGTGCACATCATTATGTTACCAGATGTTCTCTTAAACTTATTTGGGTGGATTTTTGTTAATAGAATTTCGCCTTTATTATATCTCGCACATAACCGCTTTGATAAATACGAAGGGTATCGCTGATGTGAAAGAGTGGTTGGTCAGCAGGTTGTTCTATAACAAATCTTTGTTTTGCCCTTTTTATCCATTACATTGCATTTTTGTATTTTACCAAAACTGATGCCGTTGGACATTTCGTGTAATCACTATATGATGCTGACTGAATACTTACATGTCAAGAATTAATAATGCAAATTAGTGATGTTTGCTGGTACGTGAGGGCCCCGACATACGGTCATTCGTGAGGTTTTTCAACGTGTTTCCTGGATAGGTGGCTGTTTTTTTTACGCAAAGTAGCTTCACTTCTACAGTTCAGTTGTCTGAAGCACATTGCGTATGACTTCCATCTCGCGCCCGCTAGATATGACTATAAAAGGCAGCAAAGTGGGCAGACCAGGATTTGATGTAGGAGAATGAAGAAATTAACCTCAAGTTAGACTTTTATTGACTCTTCGGCTTTCGGGCTGGGGTCCAAAGTTTTTGAGTGTCCCTACACAGAGATTTTGAAAGAGATGACTACGAGCTGAAATTAGTGGCGGCACTTCTCTTATACTCGTTGTTGTGATCCCCTTTAGCTGCCGTTGTACCTACTTCGCTTTGAAAAGCCTTCACAATACAAAACACTATGATAAACGTAACAAATACCAGAATCGAATGTGGCACAGCACTGGCGAAGTTTTCTTTCTCTGTTGTCGTCCACGTATATCTTCCACATTTTTCCGTTTCCGTCCGTTCATTCTTCTTATCACTTGTTCTGCTTCATGGTTTTGAGCTGGCATTCGATTTTCCTTCGAACTCACTTATTACAGTATTAACAGTATGCCCCGGATAGCCTTTTTTTCCAGGACTAATGTGTATCCGTCGGCTTCCTTAGATAAAGAACCCGGTCCACACGTTTATTGTTTATTGCTCCCAACGACCATTGGAGATTCGTACGTCATCCGAACAGCCATTTTCATTAGGGTCCAAGTTCCTCTGTTAAGACTGGCAAACCGTCTCAGAAATAGCTTATACGTCATGCTGTTAAACACGTGAACTTACAAATTAGGCAGTGAACTAGGCCAGATGATATTACCACTGAGGACACTTCGCCGGAAAAATATGACTAGTTGGATTAGTCAATAGTCATGTAAGAACAAGCACACTACTGATTCAGAATTACGTTTCTAACCACCAGTCTATTCAGCCGTGAGTTCATTCACTCATTCACAACAACATTGAGCTTGGACAGAAGGTACTGTGACCCAAGCAACCACTCATCTCAACAGCGACGTGGAATAGTCCGAAAGAAGAAAGCAACGAAACAAACTGAAAATTAATGAAACTAATCTAAGCGGAACAACTAGAAATGGTGTGAGTGCGGGTACGCCGTTAAATGCGGTACAGTGCCGAATCGGTTTAAGTGAGACCATATGTAAAAAAAGTTCATTTATCACCAGTCAGTGGTGCCGAATCGACAGGTGTGCTAAGCATTTTGAGGGACCGGTCAACTAGCCTCAACCAGAGCACATAGACGGCGGTACCCGAATGGTCATTTAGTGCGTTCCAGACGGCCCTCTGTCGGAAACGGAAGTGGCTCTAGAGGTTAACTTGTAGAAGCGTAACAGGGCTCTTGGACCATATCTCTTCTCTCCTTCTGCTTTCAAAGGTGATGGGGGAGAGGTTGACATCAGGACTGGCAAAACTCTTTCAGGCGTTTTGGGAAATTGAAGAGGTGCCCCGCGATTGTTGCTTACCAACAGTGATTCGCGTTTTCAAAAAAGGGACCCGAAGTCTACGTGACAATCACGGAGCATCAGTCTAGTGTCTGTTGCGCCCAGGTTACTCATTGGGCTCATTTTTCATCGGTTCACTAAGCCCAGAGGAACAGGCAGGATTCCGGTCTGGTCGATGGTGCGTTAATCACACATTTACCTTACGACGGATCTTGGAACATCAGCACTGTTACAGGCGGCCAACGGTCGTGTTTCTTTAGACCCAAAGACTGTTTTCGAATCGTTTGCTCCTAGCGTCCTCTGGAACGGCCTTCTCTAGAGAGTTCTAGGGGATACTTGAGTCTGTTGAGATTACTGTGTGCCCTATGCGCAAGCAGGTTGAGGGGTTGTGGACATTTCTCTCTCGCGCTCATCACTTCTAGTAATGTTCTTCAAATGTATCCGACCGCCCACTTCCTGTTCAATTTTTGTGGACGACATTTTGAAAGGTGCGCTTGAAGAACCCAGTGAGCTTGTTGAGCTTCTTCCTGCCACTCGGTTGATCGGCAAGCAGTATTCGGACGACACTGTCTTACTTAGCCCCTTTTGCGGAAGACATGCAGATTATACTGAACAAGGCAAGTGACTGGGCTGGTTTGTATGGAATTTGCTTCTCCCCTTCAAGGTGTAAAGTGCTGCTTCAATACTGGGGCATTTCCACTCCTACTTTCTTCACTGCAAGTAATCCGCTTGAGACTATGGACAGTTTCACATACTTGGGTAGCACTGTCTCGTCAGCCAGTAATGTTGCTGATGAGATATCAGCGAGGATAGCAAATGCACGAGTTGCCTTTGCCAAACTGCGTCATCTGTGGCGTCGAAAAGACGTTCGGTTGTCACTGAAAGGAAGAGTATACAATGCTTGTGTACGTTCCATTTTGCTGTATGGTTCGGAAACGTAGCCTGTTCGCGAGGAAGATGTCCACAGGCTTGCTGTGTTTGACCATCGCTGTCTCCGCCAACTAGTTTACATTAAATGGACTGATCGCGTGAACAGTGTGGCCGTTCGCCTGCGCGTGTTCCGGAACGCTCGAGATGCGCGATCAAATAGTCAACTAATAACGTTGCGCAGCCTGTGATGGTTGAATCACGTGCTCTGCGTGCCAACTGAGCTTTTACCGTAGCAGGCTTTGTTTCATGAGACCGTTGACAGTTGAGTAAAACTGCGTGGTGGTCAAACAACGACGTGGTCGCGAAATATGATAACCCTGACTGTTTCATTGAACAGAGTGGGTATGTATCGCTTATCCGGCTGGGGTCCTCGTGGTCACTCAGATCGCTGGTCCGGGACGCTATCGGAGTTGGTGACGTGCCGCAGTCAATGGCGCACCTGCATTCACAGCTTTTCCGGCTCCTCCGCTTAGTCTTTTTAATTTTTTTCTTATCTTTTTATTAACGTTTCCTTCTAGGATGTTGCACGTCACTGTTAAAATGAACAGTGGCCTGAACCGCAGTACTTTCTGGTCAAGTTCAAGGCCGTTGTGATGTGATAATGTTTGTCACGGTGTCGTTTCGGGTAGCTTTTCTGGTCAGCGATTTGAGTGATCACGAGGATCCCAGCCGGGCATGCGACGCCTACCCAGTTTGCTCAGTGTCACAGTCAGGGGTTTCTCATTTCGTGACCGCGTTACTGCTTGACTGCTACGCTGTTTTATCCAACTGTTGGTGGTCTCAGTATGTAACGTTCGGTACGGTGAACACTCAACTGACATGCGGAATGCGTTTCCCAGCCACCATAGGCTGTACAATGTAAATACTTGACCAGTTGGTCACGTATTCCGAGCGTACCAGAATGCATAGCGGAACAGTACGGATCCTAAGGATTCCTTAATATGTATTGACTTTATTTCACCACTAACGACCTAAAGTACCGATGTCATGTGGTAACCGCTGTTGTGACCTGTGGATTTACTTGGCCTAATCGGTAGTGGCAGTTAGTTTAAGAGGGTAATGATTCATGTGATGTTTTTCAAAATATGTACTGACGGACTGCTTTGTTGCTGAAAGCGTTGAAGCCACTCGGCATGCCCATCTAATCCTCATCACGTTCAGGGCGGAATTTATGTCATAGAACAGGGTAAACGGCAGGTAGGGATTTTGAACCCCCCAGTTTAACAATAACGTCTTTTCGATGCCACAGGTAGCAAAGGTTGAGAAGTACAAAATCTGTTTGTTTTACTGTCAAATGTTTTAGCATGACTGACGGTACTGCGCGGGTTTGAAACAACGTTATTGCCAATCGTGACTCACGTGTGCTCCGGTGATACCGCTTGTTTTCAATCGCTTATTCCACAGGCAGATTTGAATATTTCTATTCAGTTTCTGTGTTGTTATATGAACTCCGAGTTTCGTGTTCTGGCATATGATTTTGAAATTGCAACGCGGATACTGGTCAATGTAAACTGGTGCGCTTTTGATAATGAAAATGAGATTGTGTGACAACTCAAGCTAAAGACTGGCTGATAACCGAAGAATGAAAAGCGCATAGCAAAGAAGCTAGTTTCCAGGGCTTTGTCGTCAGGCTAAATACAGCACATATATGTTCGCCGGGAGTAGTGCATCAGTTGGATAAGGGATGGCGATCATTCATGTTAACTTAATCCGACTCGTGAGGCCCGTATTATGTAGCATCAACCACGTGGGTTGTAAATGTTTGTGAAGAGATGAGCACGCTTACTTGATACATCTATCTAAGGTATGGATGTATGGCGATGGGAGGTTGAGCATTTTGGCCAAACTTTTGTGCGCATAATGTGGGTGAGTATATGCGGCTTGCACTAACTTCTGTAGTTGCTAGTACATGACCTCTGACTCGTTTTGGTTACGCTCCACAGACTCGTTAGGTCGGTTTAAGCTAGTCGGCCATGTTGATCGGATGCAGCGACCGCGGATGAACAAGCCTTTATCGATCCCTGATGTTACCTCACCGGATGATGTTCCCGGATGCGTTCAGAGAATCGCCGTACTGCGTGACCTGTGTAGCTTGTTTCACAGGAACAAACGAAACATTGTGCACAAAATGATGCAGCGTGTACAGGCAATATATCCTTCAGGTGGAGATGCAAATGTGATGTGGAAGTAAATCGAACACTTAATTGAGTTGCGAAACAGACTAGTAATTGCTGCACTAAGTCACCTGGCTATCTTTTCAGAAGCGCTATCACCTTTGAATGGTAACGAAGTACAAATAGGCTTTTTGTCTGCAGTTAGCGATTTATATACCTTTGTGCTTACTAGCATGTGCTTTCAAGTAAGCTGTTATGGACAGCCATTTTCAAGGTGTGTGTTAAATAAGAACTTTTGCATCTTTTATAATGTCATTCGAGCATATTTTCGAAGCTCCATCTGGCAAACATCAGACCAAGTTCCTCATTTGTCTTAATGGTATAAGGCTAGTATACTGCCCGGACCAAGTGGCTTCATGATGTACTTTACGTCGTATCCTGCCATCCCCACGACGTGACACCAACGTATCTAAAACTGCTATACCTGCGAATGGCTTTGCCTGTAGAGTGAAGCGGATATTTTTGTAGACAGAGTTAAGATGCATTAGTGTTTCACTAGGGTTTTTTGGTTCACTCGCCATACAGATAATATCGTATGCATGACGTCTGTAAAGAGCGAGTGACTTTGTGGCCAGCTAGTAAACGACTTTCAGGGTTTGCCATAAGAATGTTAGTCAATAAGAGACCTGACTGTGACCCCATTGTTACTGCGTCCTTTTGGCAATATAGTCTGCCTTAAAATCTAAACTAAACGTTGTACATGCAGCGATACGACAGTTATTTTGGCTTATTCACTGGTATCCCCACATTCGTGTCATCGCTGTCGATTTAACGGCCGAGGAACTCAGTTGTCCCACCTTGGAAGATATTCGCGAGGAGAGGTGTGACGTCAAGCGAGAATAAACGCCTTCTCCTCTCATTCAGTTTCTTTAATGGTTCGACAAATTCAAAGGAATCCCTTAGGTTACTAATCGTTGGCTTTTCCCCAACTGATTCTAACAACTTGGCTAGCTCATTTTGCCTTGCGTGACACGGCAAATCACACTTATCTAAAGTCAGTTGTAGCGGCACTGTTTTTGTGCACGCTGAGTAACTCGTAAGGCCTGGGAATTACATTGCCTGTTGGTCTGATTTCTTTAAATATATCGGAATCAATCAGTCCTTTTGGTGCTTACATCTCATTGTGTTTGCCTTTTCATTGGCCACTGTTTCGTCCCTTTCTTTTCCATTCGAAAAAATTATTTGTATTTGCCAATAGCATATTCATTTTACTTAAGTAATCAGCTTTGTCTAAAATGACGATTCATGCACCTTTGTCAGGTCTGGATATTACTATATCCTCATTTTGCCTTAGGGACTGTAGTGAGACACAGTATTATCTAGTGAGTAGGTTTTTAGCTATAGTTTTTCGGGTCAGATACTGATAATTTGTCTCAATTAAGGTTGCTTTGAACATCTCGGCATTAAGGGCTGATGATGGTTGAAGACAGATCAATTGGTCTTAAAGATTTTCAAGCTGACTTTGCAAATCTGACTGCCTAAATTCACCTTAGGACAACGTAATTTTAATCCTGACGACAAAATGTCAAGGACAACCTTGTCCGACGCCAAAAAGAATTTTGCACCTACCTCTCCGAATTTTTCAGAGATTCGGCCTTAGGTTTGATAGAGTTGGGTTGACCTCGCAGTTTCGTTGCCGTCTTTTCTCATTGCTTTCATCTGGCCACAATCTGCCGAGCGGAACTCTCAAACTCCCTTGTCTCTTTTGGTGACAGTCATCGCGTCAACAGTCCGCTTGTAGCCAAATTGTAGGCGCTGTTCGTCCACATGCCCCTCTCGTTTGAAGTTAGACGTTATGGTGAAGTCCCGTTAATGTTAATGCGATTTTCTTTGAAGATGGTCCAGTATTGTTTTGGAACTGGACGACGCTTCAGTCTAATGCGATCAGGCTGGTTTGAATAGTTCCGCAGATCCTTACAGGACTAGCTATCTGCAGTAATAGTTGCTTAAGCATTTTGCCAGCTACTATCAAATAAATCCAGTGTTACTCCGTTAAAAGTGGTATAAACAAGCCTCAGTCTGAATGCATTTTTCGTCAGGTTGTTGGCTAACCGTCTTGGTGTGTATGAATTCATACCTCCCATAATTGTTCGATAGATATACACCCACATATATGTTACAGAGTGCTCATTTTTTGTTTTCACTTGACTGAAATTGTTTTGATCATAATGAGAGTTTCTTTAACACCCGTTTATTTTTAATGAATTGATAAAAAAGGCAACAGTGACTGTGACAAAACCAT
Organism: Paragonimus skrjabini miyazakii; assembly: GCA_014338405.1. Classification (NCBI taxonomy): domain Eukaryota; kingdom Metazoa; phylum Platyhelminthes; class Trematoda; order Plagiorchiida; family Troglotrematidae; genus Paragonimus; species Paragonimus skrjabini miyazakii. The sequence goes on along the minus strand of JTDE01002294.1, from coordinate 68,756 downwards.
AATGATTACTCCATGGATCTGCATCACATTAGTTTTCCAGACACGTGCTTATAATGCATAAGCCAAATACATGCTCGAAATGAGTCCGTATCAACGGAAGGGAGCTGTTTTGCCAGCCTTTTTTTTTCTTGAAGGTGGATGACCAGTCATTTTTTGCTTCAAACAGATGCGGTCAGTAAAAATCCGCTATTTCTCCTTTTGCTTTGTAACTGCTGTGTAACCGTTTGGCGATTTCGAGGGATAGTATCCCTACTTCTTGAGCAGTTGCTCCGGCGCGTGCAGGATGTCACCAAGTGACTTCGGAGGTCAGAATCCACTGTTGGCTACTTAGTATTAGGTTGGTTTCCATATGCAGCCGACAAAAGAGGAATACGCCTTTTAATTTGGTCCAAACAAAACCAATTTCGAGACCTTCGATTGGAATCTGCTCGGAGTTGACGTCACCGTGAATCATGAAATGAACAATGTGAGAATGCTCTGGCTAAATGATCAACTGATAAACGGTCACTTTCTGTCAATTGTGAACACATCCAACAGGATGTAAAGTGCATTGCGACATTTCACTGATATCTGTGTGGGAATATGTGAAATTTAATAGCGAGATGTTAAATCTAGATGGTCTCCCACTGGGAAATATCTTTCGGGAGAGCAAACACGTCTTTTCTGTGATGGAATGGATGGTGGTCACTTCGTCTTATGAAACCCGGTTGTTGTGAGTGCTTTATAACAAGTGGGATAGTGTAAAGGCAACCAAAATAGACATGCATTCTTGGTTGTCTTAATCAAGTCAAGATTGCTCTGCAATATAGAATTTAACAAGTGGCATATTATAAAGCGTCCTTTGTTTTCAGCTTCTGCTGGTTTTGCAATCTTACCACAACGTTGAAGGCGTATAATAACACGTAGCAGCGTTTCGGACTAAAAGTTAGAAAACAAAGCAATCGGCGTCGTGTAATCCACTGTCATGCAACAACATGTTTACACACATTTGTCATCTCCTCTGTTTCGTAGTCTCCATCAAACACAATGGTAACTACCACCCATCACTAAGGCGGTTGTGCTAGCTGCTTTGGCTTGTTTAAGTTACTCTCACTTTGTCGTCGAATGTCAAAATACTGTTTTTCCGGAGCAGTGTTGCATGTTATGACTGGATGTGGGGCATCATTGAAGTTCACATCTTCCACCTCTCAGTGTTCATTTGATGGGCGTTAGTTTACAATGTATTCTACCAGCCGAGCCATATAAACCAATACCCTCACACTAGGTCACAACAAACCCATTGAAACTAGTGTACTGTTCCGTCGGCTGACTTGATGAAACTACGTTGCATCCTGTTCACTTCTGAGATTAATCGAAGAAGCCGCTGACTAGGTTTGTGCGTCAGACGTAAGTCATAGTTTAGTTTGGTAATACGATATGTAAAGACGGTGTACTTGCATTTTCGTGTGTACTTTAGTAATAAGTTCTGCGGCCAATGAACGAGCAAACTGGTTTCGGTCTGACGAATCTGTTTCACCGTTTCTTTCTGCGGGTCGTTGTGTTTCTTTTTCAGTATACCTTGTAAAAGGTGCTTCTTGGACCAGTGTTTCTGCCAGAGGTTTTCTTCCTGAGGAGATTACTGTGTTGGCATAACGTCCGATAGTTGAGTGTATGCTCATTTAAAAACTGTTGACGGGTAGTGTTTGATGGGTTAAGGTGTATTTCTAATCTCATGAGCAAATTAGATATTCTGGATAATGAGTTAGAAACCATTCTGTTGTCAACGCATTGAGTAAATTTTCTTTACCACTCAGCATGCTGCTTGATATTCCAGAAAAACAATGCCCCATTACATTCGTCCGATATGTCATAAGGATATGGATCATCTTCAGGGTACGGTTTGAAATTGAGCGACAAGGGTATACGAAATGTCTATCTAACAGCACTGACAGTAATTCTACCCGGGTCATAGTAGTGGAGTGATCCAATCGGTCACTGAGCAGGAATCTTAAAGGCTATGCGAGCCTCTTGTGAAAGGGTCTATTCCGAGGGAGCGCTGCTTACAAGATAGAAGTGGAATTCTGCTGACTCAGCTGAACTCGATCAAACGGTGACTGACCCCTCCTGACTGCGAACATAAGAAAGACAGTCGTAAACTGAAACACAAACATTCGAAGAGTCCGCGTAAGGATTGTGCGGTTTGCCTCTCCGAACAAGCCAAAGCGATAGAGAGGGCATTTTTACCAGAAAGCAGCTGGGTGCCGTTTTTCTTGATTTATGGTTGCATTGGCCATCGTTAAAGTGTTAGCGGGACTGCATGTGAAAAAGTTGAGTCAAGTTTACAATCTGTGGCGGCGATTTCATAGATGGTCTTATTACTTTAGGGGACGGTTCACCTAGCTTGAGTCAGCTCATTTAATTATGGTTACTTATGACGTACCCGACAATCTTCCGTTGGTATGGCTTTAGAGTTTAAATTATTAAAACGTAATAAAGTCCCAAACTCGGACCTCCTTTCGCCACCTGTTTTCAATGAATGTGGGGGAGAGATTGTTATCCCAACTGATCACATCTCTCCGTTCCATATACGAGACTAAAGAGATGTCTCTCGACTAGCACTTATCAGTCATTTTCGAAAAAGTTACGAGGGCATTATGTGACAACCACCGAGGTGTTAGTCCTGTCTTTGTCGCATCCAAGCTGCTCACTGGTCTCATAATACGGCGGGTTCTGCAACACAGACAGGACCAGGTGGGTTTCTGGCCTGGTTGTGGGTGTATCTGTCATATCTTCACCTTGCGGCAGATCCTGGCGAATCGGCACCACTTTTCTCAGCCAACGATCTGGATATTTTTGAATCGGTTGCCCAGCACACTCTCTGAGGCTTTCTTCATCGCAGAGGAGTTTCAGTGAACCGTGTCAATTTGTTGAAGTCATATACCCGCTCTGAATGAAGAATACGCATTTGTTGACAACTCTTTCGACTGTCCTCCACGTCAGAAGTGTCCGATCTTCCTCTCTATCTTCAAATTTATGGTGGATGAAATTTCGGGAGGAGCATTCGGGGGTTCCGGGAATCTCATATTGGAGCTTCTACTAGATAGTGAGCTTATTGGTGTTGAATATGCGGTGACGTGGTCACGGACTATGAAAGCCTTGACCGTCTCTCCGAACAAAATTGGCAGTTGCTGTTTACTTTGTTGGGGATTTTACAACCATCCACACCGCTAGTTGGAAACACTACCTGACATGGCATTGTGCCACAATCAGTGATCAGGCTGTATCCACAAATTTGTTGGCTCTTCTGTTTCGTGAAACTCGATGGTTTTACTTATCTGCTTTCCTTCTCTTATTTTTCTTCGTTAAACACCCGTACTCATACATCAGTCTGCAACTTCGTGAACCACTGTCAAGAACAACTGCTGTCCGAGCCATAGTACTCACAGCTTCGGCTCAAAGCTGAAAATGATGATACTGATTTGTCAGCAACTGTTTTAATGACATCTGCGTTGAGCCATCTATTGATAGGCATGTTGTAACACTTAGTCAACCATACTTGTGAAGTTTTTCGCAATCAGTTTGTGCGAATCTTTTCTGGAAGTATCTGTGGAGGAGGATATCTGCACGCCAGTAATTGGTTCAAATATTATAAGCTTATGCTCATTACTATCTAAAGGAGCGTTAATGCCGAAACCATTAGCCACTGGCTAGGACATTATCTAGTCCGATTAGTTTCTTCGATTCCCTCCACTTTGTTGTCACTATTACATTTTCTAGTCCTATTTTAGACATGCGTACAGGAATCAGTTTATTTTGTCATGAATGTATCCATTGATACTTTGATAGATTGCAGGCGGGTGTAGCATTGTTTGACCTTATGGCTCGTTTCCCTGCCATGTTCACTGCTTGTCTAGGTTCGTCATGGGGATCACATGAACGATCTGTGGAAGCAGTGGGTTCGCCACCTAATCCAAGATCCTGTACAATACTTTTCACATCGTCATTTAAAAGCCCGCTTGATGGTTTCGATAGGAAAATAATTTGACGAACTCTTAAACGATAATAAGCATAAAAATACGTTTTTGGTATTTGTGTTCATTTATGCACATCAATAATGGTCAGTATGCTGACGTTTTGAAAGTTATACGAAGATTTATCTGTAGTGGATATCTTCAGAGTGACGGATCTGTCAAAGTAAATCCTCCTGACATCAGGCAGTTGTCGGGCGCATTTTATCGTCATCAGTCAAGTTGGGCGACTATGTTAAGGAAGATATGTGATTATCCTCGTTCTGTTGTCACAGTCATCGCAGAATCAATGGTTACAGGTTGCACACAAACCAGCCCTTTTATTTTCTCCTATTAATCTAACCTCGCCTGGAATGGGCAGTGAAGAGCAGTGCTTGGCAAGGCGCTAGTTGATGCAAACTTATGTTGGCTGATGAACTGAAGTTTTCAATCCTGAGTCGTGCTAACAGACCATGTGTTTAGCAATGAGAGTGTGAGCTGCTTGGAAGTGGACTCATGGTAACAGCACGATCTAACATATTGGCCGGTCAGTACACGTTTGGAGTGCACTTTGGTAGAGTCGCAAGTGTGCATTGGTTGTTGCGGATCGTAGGGTCAGCTATTGCTCAGATTTTTCATTGAACGCGTTATACCGGCAACGCATGAATCTGTCTCCCAGGACGTTAACGCATCGGTACACTGAGCTCAGGTAGTTTGCGACCCTCATGCGCACTACACAGAGCGAGTACTTTTATGATTACGACGGTTGCAAGGTCTCAACGTGAGATCAATTGAGACTGGAAAGGGATGGTTACCAGTCACTTGATTTACTATACGATCCAACTATCGCCATGAAGAAAATATGGAACGATCTTTCACGAAACTCAAAAAAGAGGTAAGTAATGAACATATCTCGAAGGGTGAATGCGGTGACTGAAAGTTAGACCACCTATGCCAACAGCAGACCGAGAATATGTTGGTTACCCGTCTGGAGTAAGCGCAGTTTTTGATTAACAGTCTATTTGGTTGGGGTATTTTGGGATTTCTCGTGAACATCGCTTTTTTCTCATAATTATATGGCAGGCATAAATTAGTTCCAAAAACTTGTCTGTTTTAACTTACCAGTGAGGTCAACTGAATTATGAGCTTTAAGAAGAGCAAAACTCGAGTCTGATGCCTCCTTTCAAAGTTGGCTGGCTTTAAGGCCTATCGGAGATCATGTTTGGATAGTGTGCAATTTGAAAATTCACATAATTTTTGCATGAAACTAAGTTCTTATTTTTGAAGTACGGAAACGAAAAGACTGTGTTGATGAATGCCAGACTACCGAAATCGTAAAGGGGACAATAATGGGGAAATCACAACGGAAGTTGGTTTCATTACAATCCAGCCGACCTGCCCCATTCGTTCGTACGATCTTTCAGGTCTTTCATATCTTTCGGATTAACCACATACACTGATCCTAGCCATGTGCATTTTGCCTTCATCACACGACTACGTGATGTTTGATTGCTCAACTTGAACCAGTTTGTCATATCTTGTGTCTTTACGGTCGTCGCGATAGCATCAAGTTTGTTGTCATCCTACGAGGTCTGGAACCTACAAACTACCTTATATTCTTACTTACTGTCTGTTGATTATTAGTGGATCTTCCGTTGCTTGAACTGATTATTATCTTTATTTATATCGTTCTGTCTGACACAAATGTGACCTCCAACTGAAATCGTCAACACTTTTGCGTTACACATCTAACCTACAATTCAAATTTACTAGAGATTTTTATGGACACATTAACGTCATGACAGTGGGTTCGCCCTTTGGCCAAAGCATAAATGATATTTTCAGGAGAATATTATAAAATAAACATTTGTGTACAGGACTTCAATCATTCTATCTTTATCGTCGACATGTAGATGATATTTTTGTTGTCCACTCAGTCGATATGAATTTAACACTGTCCTTGAAGTTTTCAACCAAACGCACCTTTCCATCCAGTCTGCTGTTGAGCTGAAGGCGAATTAGTGCTCCACCTCCATGATATAAAATATGCGACGATCTGGTAAACCTCTGATGAGGGCACTTCTCGCAATAAAACGAAACAAACGAATATGCCTATCTTCACAGTTTTATCTTTCTCAATCAAACCGAGGACCAGGCCCGTCACCTGATGTTGTGCATCAGAAAAACCTGCTCCGAAAATATACTTAGGAATGATATCCCTTTTTTTCGTAATACTCTACAAGGAGGTGACCACTCGGACAACCGCTCAATGTAGTCACCTGACCAGCTTGGGAATCCATTCCTAGTGTCATAAAGAAACCATTGAGGGAAGACAGCCAGTGTACAAGCGTGCTGGTATTCACACGAGCCATTAAAACAAATGTTTCTAACTGTGCCACTGGGTAGCTAGTTCGCTTCTAGGCATGTGCTCAAAGTGGATCTCTGAGATAAGTCATCTGTTCACAATCAGTCAGTTCTTGTATCTGCCTTCTATTACTGTTGTTGCTTAGTAGAGCGAACAACCGGACGGTTGTCTAAATTGGTTAAAGAACAGCATCCAACTGGGATCGAAGTGAGTGTCACAGATTCAATCAGCCGTGTCACATCTCGTCATTAGTAATCATCAGGTCGATCTATCGAAAATATTTCATGCTGTCTATATGGTTTCAGTCAATCAACCCATGCTAATCAGGCGGCGGATTTAAAAAACCTTTGAATCAGTTGCTATCGGGATAAGTAAGTTTTTTACAAACTAGTTTATTCTGAGTGCGGTTTCCATGGTTTCGAGTGGTCTACACTCGCCTCTCAACCACCAATAAGATAACTTAGATGTTTGGTTTTCTCTAATAAGCCGGTAAGGTTTGTGTTTCACATTTCTTAATTTAGACGTTTTTGTATGTTTTCATACGTCTTCAGCTCGATTCGAACAGACGTGTGCTTGCATTTGGTCGTACTCTTCTTTCGCTATTCCTTACTGAGGACAGTCTCCATTAAAATTTGATCTTATTCCTAGGCTAACTGCGAAGTTGGGCCGACTTTCCCTAAAATACTTATAATTTCAATTGTCCATTGCATTGTTCACAACTTTTCATTTTCTGCCACGTGATTAGATAGCACTGAGTTAATTACCCGGACATATGGCTGAACGGCAAATTTCTCTGTGTATCTGAAACGTAATCGCCTGAAGTGGTCACACGCAAGCTACTTACTACAGTTATTCTAGAGACTCTTGCATGACTCCAAAAACTGCATTGAGAATGCATGTAGACTTTTACGTTTCAATCAGAATACTATCCACAGCTGTCGGTGACGATCTCATTCAATTGAAATCATTAGTTAAAAGGAAACGTCAGAATAGCGCCTTACGCTTGTGAACGTTTCCAAGTAATGTGTGTATTCCGGTCTGATCTGAAGTTTTACTCCCATGTGAGAGTCGTATTCGCCTGCTGTTGTCCCATTGTCTTCGTATTTAATCTGTTTGAGTCATCACAGTTGAACTGTTTCAGATCTGCGTTTTCTGGGCAGCGTTGTGTAAACAGTATTCGAAAACTTGTTTAAGTACGAGAGACACCGTAGATGCAAATTGTTTTCCATTTTAAACGGATTATTTTATCAGGCTTCCTTTCTGTTTCGTCAACATTACCCAGTTTGTATGTTACGTGACCAGTCCTATACATCAGGCTGCGATTTTATGTTTATGATCGTCTGGATACAACTGCGGTTATCTGCTCTTAAACGGGAGCTTTTCCAGTTCGGGTATTTGAAACCCACGATTGGAAGCTCGATTTTCAACGTCATTTCCACTTAACTACCTCAAACGGATGACTTTCGTTTACTCTGCTTTCGCTACGTGATCAGGTTATCGGTTGTGTGCCGTGTTTTTTTTTTACGTTCCTGTGTTGTGTTTTACTTACAGAGGAAATTACCACAGCTTTTCGGCGCTTTGGGCCACTCATTGTTGATTGGCCTCACAAAACTGAAAGCAAGGCGTACTTTCCTCCTAAAGGTTAGTTTCTCGGCTTTTATTATGTCACGAATATTCTCATTATAAATTTTGTTTGCAACAGTCCATGCAGGTGAATCAGTCGATCTGTTTTGATGACATGGTCTTCGAAGAAGTGGGTTACTCAAATTAGGTTGAACGGAGTTTAAGTGAATCTAAAGAAACGTAAACGCAACTTCGAGAGGGCACATATGCTTGTAGTCACTATTTAGTCAGTTCTGTAAGCTCTTGTATTTTTATCAGAAAAACACTGGATTTAAGATAGGTGGCAATTAGTGAGTGCTTACGACAATTTAACAGAATGGTCTGTGCGAACAGTAATCAGTGACGCAGCTGCAATGCCCTTAAGATAACTTGCCACACGCATTCATTCTGATGTTTTTGCGATGATTTCAAAGATCACGTCGATCACATTTCATGCCAATTGCATAGGCATCTTGCGTGTATGCTCAAATCTGTTGTAGTTATGCAATGCTCTGCACGTTGCGGATTTCTTAGTTACACCAATTCAGTGAAGGAGATGGCAAGAGTGTAGCACCAGTTAACCTATTAAAGGTATGTGTACCTCGAATCAGACATTGCTAATACCAGAATAGTTCGTGAACATTGACAAAAATGTCTGCCGGTAAAGGTGACCAAGTGATTGTAATTCTGCTATCGCGCAATTGATCAGGAAGAACTGAAAGAGGGCAATGAATATTTGTTTGTCATTACACTATCGAAACAGTTAGCCTGATATTCCTGTACAAATGGCCTTTTAAAAGTACTTTAGTACATGCAATTACATGCTTATGTACCTGGCTCTGGTAACCTGGATACTACACATGGAAGTAAAAGAGCCATTCCGCCAACCATGGTATGCATAGGCAAACCACATTGGGCGCATTTTTCGTTTGGTTTGGATAACGCAAACGGTGTTTACAATCTGGTGTGCATTTTTAGCATTTGCGCTATTTAAAGCAACATTCTTGGAAGTTTGTGATTACCTTTTTATCTGCTGTAACTCATCTAATAACGTCGTTTGTATGGGACAGAGAAGTGACGATATTGCCGACGTTTGACTGCACTTTACCTTGAAAACACTATCCACAGTGAGAATGAAAAATTGCCATATTGTATTGACCTACTGTGCTCAACTAGCACCAAATTTGTTCAAAAGCTTGGGTGTTGCTTTGCTGATTTTCCGGCTGTGTGTGTTAATAGAACGCTGAACAGTTAGTCTTTTCAATTGACCGTCAAAATCACTGAACATTTGTACTCATCCTCGTTTATTTTTTGGCATTCTTGTTCATGGGGTCATTTGGGTTTCTCCCTAGCATTGTATTTGTCATGTATTTCGCGCTGAATTCGAATGTAACATGAGGTTTATTATTCCTTGAGTCGACATTGGTTTTTATATAAACGTGTTGACTGAAAAGAAATCTTTCCAGAATTGAAATATTATTATACTTGACATGTTGAACGCTGGATGGTGTCGAATTACGGCGAACCGTAACACACTGTATGATTCCTGACGTAATATCTTTGCAACTCAATCGTAAACGTCACATTTCATGTTGGCTGCCTCTTGATTCGTATTTTTTGTTGCGTATCTACACTTTTGTGTACGTGTTACTGAGTTCACTCGGTTTTTGAAAGTACCGCTGCGGTAATTAGAAATGTTTTACCTTCTCTGTGCATCGTTTTAGGCTATTGTTTCCTACTGTTCCAAGATGAGTGTTCGGTTCAGAGTCTGATCAATGCTTGCATTGTTGACGAAGGGAAGTATTACTGGTGCGTATCTTCCCCAACTATGAAGGACAAGCCGGTTAGTTATGTTTCAGTTGGTTACTCCTCCACATCCGTGTCGTTGTTGGTTTAAGTACTTGAATTATCGTCCGATCGACTTCTCTGGTTCATCCCATTTCTAACAATCAGTTCATTGTTTAGTTTCACCTGTGATTAGAACATTTCATGTGCGTTTTTCCATTTCGTCACTGAGCAACTACGTAAATCTGTCTCAATTTCAGTATTTATAGGTGTGCTTTTGAATCGCCACTTGTAGGTTGTTCATTCCTGGATCGGGACATGACTTTTTTGTGCACACAACCTTTTATCAAGACAACCATTTGTCACGATAACACCTCTAAGAAAGGCCACCTGGGGTGGGTGAAACGTTGACTGTTACGAGTTGCTCGTAATGTGTACTTCTCAATCCATTATTAAATTCTCAGGCAAATTATTGTGATGACTGTTAAGTAGTAGGGGATTCAATTAATCGTAACTTTCGTATTCACGTTGGCTTTTTAATCGGCCCTTTTCGAAGTGGACCCAGTTTGCGGAAAATCTAAGTTTTGATTGGACTCGTACCAACGATGGGGGATGAATGCTGCTTCGTAGCATTTCCTTATTTTTCAAGGGACGACTTGCCTTAGCGTAAAGACAAGTGCCTATGTTTATGCCTCTGCTGCTTGTGATCTAACTTCCTACTTACCAGTACTGGTACACAATCTCCATAATTATCTGTTCAACATAAAACCTATGTACTAATTGCCATCTTGCAGATGCGCTTTGCGATTTCATACTGTAAATCACGTCCCAAAGCTCTTAACAGAGTGAGGCAATGTCTAATCTTATCTGAGCAACTTGATAATAGTCAAACACAAGTAGGAAATCTACACCGACAGTTTATGCTTGACGTGGACAGCCATCCATTAATTCGTGTGTGACAAAACTGAACAAATGTCGAGAAAGTGAACAACCTTGACATGTGTCACTTTTAGCGCTGAATTTGTTGGATAGTTCCTCATCGTTCCTAACTTGAGCTGACAAATGGAAATACGGTGCTCACATCACGTTCATTTACTTTCCGATGCACTCCTGTGTTTACTTAACTCTCAGCTTGCTGGTCGGTCCACTCGTTTGAACGCACCCTTGTGGTCACCATCAGTTACCTGTCGTGATGCGACATTCAGAACTAATGGCGTTCGCCGTTAGTACCCTCGTGGTTTCTAAGATGGTTCCTACCAACATGTTCGTTTTCTTCCGTCACCGAAATTCACTTGCGCTCGTCATTTAACGTCTTTCCTTTGGTTCTCTTAACTTACTTATTGTGCAACCTCACCACGTGTCACCTTGAACTGGAATTGAATGGCTGTTTAACTCGTAGGTCCTAAATAGCTCACTATCGTAGACTGTCAAGAGGAGCGATTAGTTGATACATCTGATCCCCGGCTATGTTTTGGTCACTATTACCACATACACTCGACGGGCTTGTTCATGTTACCTTCTTCAGTTTGTTTCCGGTGGCTGGTCTACCGTGACGGCTGATATGTGGTGGTAGTTTGCGTGTTTATTGTTTTTGCGTTAAGGTACCTGTTCAACTCAACTATAGTGCAGTAAGTTCTTCCCCATCAAGAAGCAGCTTCCATGAAGGGCAACAGTCTTTTTTCAGTGGAAGTGTTTCTTCCTAAGAGGATGAAATTCCAGTCTCATGGGACCCGGTCGATATGTCACACCCTGAGTAGGACAGTTATGGTTTGTAAGTACCGTGAAAATAAGTGTCCTCACGATTAATGCTAATCTATTATTGAGGCGTTTGTTGATATCTTAATGGAATGTAGATGCCATAAACGAAAAAGTTATGGTAAACTCTTTAGCGGAGTTTTGTACAGTTCGTTAACGTCCATCAGAGGTCATCACTGAAAAGCGCCGCTCACGCGTCCCAGTTATCGTTTGCTGGCCAGTGGTTAAGGTGTATTCTAACAACGATTGCCCTCGCACAAGCCCACACCGGCGTCATTATGACCAATGTACTGTCCACTTGGTTCAAGAAAGAAACCTAAGTTGGCTGGTGCTCATTTTTCTGGTCAGCTAAACAGACTGTAGTATAGGTTCTCTCATCGGGTGTAGATCGGATTTTAACTTACGAGAATAATGCATGATGGTTGTTCACGAATAGTTCCATATACAGTCTGCAGTCAGTATGTAAGCATCCTAGGCTTAGTCTGACGAGACCGCCATGCTGTTTCTTCTTTGGGAGACTAAATCCATTGTAAGTCTTGTAAATGTCTCAGTGGTTTCTCTCCTTAGAAAGTGTACGCTACAAAAATGTACCTAACATCAAGACGTTTCTTGAATAAGAGCGTCTCTTCTTTTTTATTGGGTAACACTGTTTCTCCTCATTTCTGCATTGCTGGGAGGTATCTCATAAGAATCAGAGGTTCTGCTTGACATTTGCCAATCTGACGTGACGTTCTTCTTTCAGTTTGGGTTCGGACACATGTGCAGTCGGTTATGGTCTGTAGAAGAGGAGCCTAGTTGTCTACTTTTAATGCTGTAATCGTGTTCTTTCAAATGTGGAATTGAAAAAGCTATGGAGACATGTTACAAAAGCATTTTTCACAGGTTTGAATCACTCGAGATAAATTCCATGTTAAAAAATGGGGCCCGCGTGATTGTGCAGTGCGTTGACAAGAGGAGTTGAGTGTTATGCTAAAGCCTAAATAATTGCGTCTCTCTCTAACAACGCCGCTTTCTGCTTCATCGTTTTGCGGTTCATTTGAATCTATTAAGCCGGCCCTCTTCAAAAGCATGCATGCAAACTAACTTGCTTAGAAGCACCACCAAGCAGTCCGGATAACTTACGAAATGTAGGAGATTCTTACACCTGAGATAAGTCCTCAACGTCAAGCAACATTGATGATTCAGAGACGCTGGATAGTTTAAGGACAAAATGAATGGACAACGGAATCCCAGGGGGGTTCCTTGATGAACACCGTTGTTGGTAGGGAACTAGTCAGATAACTTTCCATTCATCTTAAGGCTAAATCTCTGCCCAGTTGGATAATCCTAATCCACATGACACAGTGTTCATAGAGGCCATAATTACGGCGTTTCCGTGACAAGGTTGAGTGATCAAGGCTGTCAGAGACGTTTGAAAAACTAATATAAATCATATTATTGACCAAACCTAAGTCGGCACCTTTGTCCGGAAGTCACGAGCAATCAGCAGGTTTACGACGCATGTTGCCGGCAGTTTAGTTTGCATAAGAAATAAACCCTCGATATTGTAAAGAGTACTTCTCAAATGTGTATTCAAGCTGTTGCCATGAGCTCTCTTTTTGACAACGTCGTCTGGTGGTGGTTTACATGTATTTGACTGAAGCATTTCTACCTAGGATTTACTTATTGCAAAGGAAGATGCTATAGCGTTGCGGGTGAATGAATTTAAGACACAAAACGGGCGGTTTCAACGACTTTATTATTATTATTACTAGCATTTATTTACTATTATTTTCGAGATGGTTGATCAATGAATGTAATGAAATCTGTATCGTAAATGTAACGGAAGTACCTGTTATGTATAGTAACGTTTGTGGTAGCACATTTACTCCGAGTTGTCTTTAATGAAAAGTGTTGGACCAAGCGCGCTGTTCGATCGGCACAAACAAATGGTAACGAAGAAGTGTACTGTCAAGAACAGCACTCAACTGCAAACGAACTTGGACTTATTTTTCATTTAATTAGCATATATAACACAGTTTATATAAATGTATACCTTATGTATTACAACCTGCAGTGCACATTTTCGGCGTCTATTAAATTTATGGCTACACCTTATAAGATGTTTGTTGGATTTTGCATGCCTCTTTCTTAACGTGATCTCGTCTGATACCGAGTAGTGCCGTTATTATCGGGGTTCGACTATGGCTGACTTTGTGGTGGCCCCTGACACTCGCGTACATTCCATGATCATTATTCTCGGTAACTCACACATTTTCAGAGTTTCGTTTACCACTTTTTCTGGCTCTTTGTACTGTTGGTGTCTTAGCCTAACGTTCAATAATGGGATATAAAAGAAAGCCGATTATAATTTTTATTTAACAACCTAATATGAACCGAACCGAACTGTGGCTCACTGGTTCAAGTTACAAAAAATGACAATTCGAAACACCTTGTCTTTTGTTCGATTTTTCTGTTACTAGTCTCCAACTATCTTTATTTTTGCGGTTTGTTATCGTTTTTCAGTGGGCATGAAGTTGGTCGCGTTTAGTTTAGCTGATAATTTTGGGTTTTATATTGGATTTCTGGGTATGCAGATTGGGAAAACCGATTGCCTGTTCCATTTCACGTTTGTAAATGAAATGGAATAGTCTGAGTGGTTCAACGCCCTGTCGTAAGCATATGAAGCTCTCTGGACGCTTTCGACTAACTTTTAATACGTTGGAATTTGACGTGTTCGTATTCGAAACACGATTGTTTACATTCACTTTCTTTGGTTCGTCTACAACGGATGGGGTCACATCAGGACATTGACCGAATTTAGCGTCCCTCACGTCATACTATGCATCGTATTCAAGCTTCACTGTGAGTGTGTTGCAGAGCGCACATTTTTCCATAACGCATTCATCAGGCCAGGGTTATTCTGGAGCTCGGGAAAATATCCCATCATACGAAAACGTCGTTATGTTTACCTATGTTCGTTCGCACAGTCTTTCGATCAATACGCTGTTTGTACGTGAGTGGACAACTTTTTAAATCGTTATGGATTGGGTCGTTACACTGTAACAACTGTGTTCCAGTTTTGTGAATTGTCCTTACTTAGTTGAAAAATTATGTACGTTCAAGTTGGATTCCATATTTGGGTGGAACTGCCACCGTAGTTTACAAACGGTTGCTAAACTTCTAATAAGACGAGGTGTATTCGCGTTTTAATCTATGAGATGCCCATCACCTGCTCTCTTTGTTACCTTATAGGTGAAGAGGTTGTAATTTTACTTCGCACTCTGTTTACAGTAAATTTATTTGCCAGTCTGACGACTGTTTTCACACGGCGTAGGTGCTCATTTATCTTTCTTGATTACGTGTTATGCTCAGGTGCAAATTCGTCCGTGGAATTTGGCCGACTCAGACTTCGTCATGGACGGTTCTCAGCCGCTTGATCCTCGTAAAACAATCTTTGTCGGTGGTGTTCCTCGACCACTCAGAGCCAGTAGGTTTTTTTGTCCACTGTCTTATATAACTATGCGATTTGGAAACCTATTTAACTGGCTTGGTTACTTGCGCTGTCACATCTTGCGCATTGCAGGTGATCCATTTTCACCTATTGGCCTTAGATACCTACGTGTTATCAATTGTCAACTTTTTATATTGAGTTCATAAGTCTGATTCTATATGTGATTTGGCCATGGACACCGATCGATCACATTACAGTCTGTGACAGACAGCGTTAAACAGTGGCGTGTATTTTTAGATAATCGCTTGGACTCAGATTCTGCTGTTGTTTGTTATCCTCTTGCTTTGTCATTGAGTCGGAAGTCTAGCACTCTTTAGCATAGATCGGTTAACTGAAATCCACGCAGAGGCTATGTGAAACGTTTAGAAAGCAACACAGACTGTCAACGTTCTCGACAGTGGAGGGTAGCTAATGAGCACTGAGAAGAAGCGTAATGGTTATGAATAGCTCCTGGTATATTCCGAAGGATTTGTACAGTTACTACACCCGTGTATTTCATTCATTCAACTAACGCTGGATCCCACCTGATTGGATTTGGCAACGGTCGTCTAAGACAAGGCTGTAGTGTGATGGTCATGAAGACTACTTGGCCGAACCTTCATTGCGGCTTACATGAGCTTTTGTGTGGGGATAAGAGGGTCCTGTTTCCTCCCATTTTTGGTTGAGCTTACCACCTGTCTAGTGTTAGTGGAATCGTGTGCAGAAGACGACCATCCAGTTATTATTACCTCGTTGCAACAATATGACAGAAAAGCTGAACAAATTAGACCAGTCTAAAGTACGTCGTGTACACGATGAAACCGGATTGGTCAGTCTCACGATTTGTATTTGCACTTTATTGAGTGCTTAAACAGTTGGTGGGTAGCAGGCCCAGATATAGATTATGTGCTGAATCATCCCTCGAAAGATATTGACGCAGTGTTGTTATTAAGACTACAAGCGTTATTTCGGGGGGTTTAGGAAACTACTTAGGTACCCGGAAGTTGATATTTATCGACAATTTTATTATTACCAGGAGGTCGCAAAACTGTAGCTAACACGGGACATCAGCCTACTAATTCGTTTGATATAATGTCAGACAATCTCATTCTTGAAAAGCGATATGTTGGGGAAGACAAACAGGGTTCCTCCTTGGTCATCCTTACAGTAATCGTATATAGGTCCTACGACAAGTTCTGGATCATCGATACTCTTGAGAGCTACCGACAGTTGTGATATCTTTTTTTAAACTTGTTTCTATTGATAGCTTAGATTCACATACATGTCTAATCCACGATGAATTATCCTAGTAGCGCTCAATACTTACTTTTATTCCATAATCTTTTTGCCGACTAGGGGAGATTTTGTGGATAGGTGTTTCGGCTGCTCACAATTTCAAAGGACGTTTGTCAGTATCCAATGCTTTACTTTTTCGGTGTTTCTCGAAAATAAGCTTGTTTGCTACGCGTTTGTTTTCATGACTAAATCGAGCATATTCAAAGCTTTTGTTTTCGTTCAACTTCATCGTAGATGGCATTCCAGAAAGGCGCCTGAAGATTAGTTCGTTCTTCATGTGGTGCTGCTCAGTCGTAGGTTAGTCAGTGTGGAGTGTTCAAAAAGCGTTACTTTTTTTGACCGCTCTGACGATGACATGCAGCCTATACTGAACTAGGTGAACGGCTTACCGGCTTGTATTACATGCAGTTTGCATTATCAAAGTACAGAGCACAACTTTGTGACCGGGACCTTACCCTTTTCTTTTACATAGGCTGTGCGCCAAGGATCCAATTATTTCGTCTACTTGGATAGTGTCATTTAGTTAGTTTGCACTGTTGTTTGCGAGGTACCTGCGGGACTAACCTAGACACATATTATCCCCATCAACGTTCAAATTCTGCGACATGAAGAAGACGCGCGACTGTCGAGTGCGCTCCATCTTGTTCTGAGCCTACCGTTATTGTCCCGATCAATTAGCTCACCTCAATTTGGGTAGTTGTACGACCGTCATCCACCGATGTGTATTTTGAATTCAGTTGTCATACGCGATCACTTGCTGGATCAACCAGGCGCATTCTATCAGAGTTGGGCCACTTTACAGAAGTACGTGACTGAAATTTTGCCACACGGAAGCAGTTCACCATAATCACCAACTGTCCGAGAAATTCTCGGTATGTTTAGGCTGCAGTATTATCATGGACCACTGAAATATTGGCCGTTTACCTGAATAGTCGGTTGATGTTACCTACCATACTACGGTATATGTGAGCATCATTAGCACAACCCTGGTTACAGGCAGCACTCGATACGGCTGTTGGTTGCAGCCAACGGCATTCACTCGCCTAAATGACTATTAGCTTTGCTATTGCTTAGTCTTTTTTTCTACATTGCTTCATGGCATTACCCTTGAATCTGGTAAATTCTTGCTAAGTCACTTGTTTAGCGAGTGTGTATTAGACTCTGATCCTGACCTTTTCTGCTACCTTAACATGATGATCATTCTTGTGTACTGTACTTATCCGGCGGGCTATGCTGACCAAGACTCCGGTTCTTGCAGGTTTAACCATGTCACACTGGCCAAACTGCAACAGCCAGACAAACGGCAGTTACGCTCATTATGGATGGTGCCAGTGTGTTGTGTTCTGGTTCGGCTTGATGTTTGTTCTTGCTTGCTCTGGTTTTGTGTGTGAGTTGTTTATCTGTGCAACAGTATTGGCCTTATGTGAGTATGTCGACTTTATAGATGTGTGGCTCTCGAGCCTATGTGTAGTTATTGGAACTTGGTTGTTGCTGGTGGTCGATGTTGTTATTGTGTGTGTGTGTGTGTGTGTGTCACCCACTGCCTTGCGGTACGGACTTCTAAGCCAAAAGCGTTGGTTGAGGACCCTAATCGTTCTCCTCCTAGGTCTGGGCGTCCTGGCAGTGTCCTAGGCCCATATAAACCATGATATCACAAAATAAACCAAATACCATACTAGATCGGCAGTCGCGCATGACAAACCGGGTCATTCTATCTGCTGTTTCCGGCAGGGTGGATGGGCAAAAATATGCTATTGTCAAACCCTCAAACTTTCTTAATGATGCCCCAGCATGAATCCTTGAGCAGACAATGCTCATTCGAGTCCCAGTAATACATAGACCCGGTGGCGCAAGACGTTCTGGGTCTGACGTGGAATGTGCACACGCTGCTGGATCGATGTGGCCCCACAAAACGGCGCACCGCACTGATCACGATGGAACTGCGTCGCTATGGAATCGACGTAACAACCTTGAGTGAGACAAGGCTTGCGGACCATGGTAAGTTCCGAGAAGCAGGTACTGGGTAAACCTTCTACTGAATAGGTTACTCGGCAGACGGAGCTTGAGAGCATAGTGTCTGTTTCGCAGGCGCTGACCACATCAATGCTTTGATGATAGGCGAGCCGCACGGCATCAACCCTCGAATCCTGTCCATGCGCCTGCGACTCGGTCGAAGTAAGTGTGCCACACATGTTAGGGTTTATGATCCAACTATGTACCACACTGATGATACAAAAGACCAGTTCTATGATCAGCTGTCCGCCACAATTCGGTCAGCATCCATGAGTGATCGACTGTTTGCTCTGGGTGACATGAACGCTCGAGTTGGGCGCGGCTCAGTAGCCTGGCTGGGAGTCCTCGGGCCCTAAGGTATCTGTTCAATCAATGAGAACAGTGATCGTCTGCTCCATCTGTGTGTTACTCACGAGCTGGGTATCACGAACACCCGATTCCAGCTGGATGCGAGCGACAACACGACGTAGACTCATCCACGAAGCGGTCATCACCATTTGTTTGATTACTTGATTGTGCGACAGCGCGACATTCATGAAGTGTGTGTCACGCGGGTGATGCGCGGCGCTGAATGTTGCACAGATCATAGACTGGTCAGGACTAAATTGTTTACTCATGTACACAAGTCTGTTTATTGTAGATCCTCAGGACAGCGGCAAAAGTTGGATGTCAAACGATTGGAGAACTGCGAGACGAAGACTGCTTTTCAGTGTGCAGTCGCCGCTTGTCTGCAAGACGCCCCTGCATCCACTACCTCCAAGTGTTTTTGGCAACAGCTGAAAGGAGAGGTCACGATAGCAGTCATCAAGATGATCGGTGTCGAACGCCAGACACGTCCGAACTGGTTCGAAACAACAACGCAGTTATCTCCAAGTCGGTACGAGAGAAGAATGCAGCGTTTGCCACTTCCATAATGGACCACGATAGCGAAGCGAAAACAACGACATTCCGGAGTATTCCGCATCAACTCACCAAGCGTGTTCGTGGAATCAATGGCTACTGGTGGGGGAAGCAGGGTGAGCGAATGCAAGGCTACGCCTGTCACAGACAACACAAGCAGTTCCACGGTTTGCTTAAAGCGATTTTTGATCCATCCGTCCGGTCTACTAAAACACTGATTGATGTGGCTGTCTGTGCACCCAGCCAGAGGACATCGTGAGAGTCTGACGCAAACACTGTTAGCCTACTAAACTGTCCTGCTGCCATTGATTGGGTGACCCTTAACAGCTTGCCGCAACAAACAGTCAAATCTTCGCTCGTTCTCGCTTCGGATTTGCTAGAGTTGCAGAGAGTGACTGACAGCTGCACAATTGAAAGGTTGCAGGCGAGGATGGGTTGCCAGGTGAGATCCTGAAGATTGGCGGACCGACGTTGGGACGCGCTTTGTTCTAGTTGGTTCAGCCCATCCAGGAGTAGGGAGTGACACCACAGCAGTCCAGGAATGGCCTTATCGTACCTTTGTTTAAGGGTAAGGGTAGCAAGCAATGTCCCGACAGCTATCGGGGCATTAGTCTGCTGAACTGCGTAGGTAAGGCGCTCGCACAAGTTCTTCTGCACCTACTGATTGTGAACGTTTTAGACGCCAGTGTTCCTGAAGAGCAGTGTGAACTCCGGGCGAATGGCAGTACGATCGACCTGGTGTTTGCTGCTCGACAGCTTCAGGGAAAGTGCCGAGAATGCCACCGGCTTCCGTATGCCTTCTTCGTGGACTTCATCAAGGTGTTTGATTCCGTGAGGTGCAAGGTGTTGTGGACGGTGGTTGGTAAGGTTGAATGGCCAGACAGATTCGTTAATTTGATTAGAATGTTTCATTTAAACATGTAGGCTAAGGTATAGTCGTGTGGATCGACCTCTGGTGATTTTGACATTACCACTGGTTTGAAACAAGGTTTTGTCCTAGCTCTGGCCTTATTTGGTTCATATTTGACTGTCATGCTAACAGTTACTCTTCAGGATTCGGCGGAAGACGGCGTTGAGGTTGAGTACCGGACGGATGGACGCCTGCTGAATATTCGGTGTTTCGGCGTCCCAACTCGACTACACACTTCAACGCCGCACATGCTTCTGTTCGCAGATGACAGCGCGCTGTTCGCACACAGTGAAGTCGAACTGCAGCGACTAGTCACAGCTTTTGCGACCGCGGCATCAAGGTTTGGATTGGATACCAACACATGCAAGACCTTTTATTTATTTCAGCCTTCCCCGGGCGGAGGCGCTGTTTCTTCACCTGCGCCTGAAATTCATATCACTGGAGATGTTGTCGCAGAATTCTGCTAGTTGAGTAGCAATTTGTTCACCGATCTGTCCGCGGACCGCGAGTTACGAGCTCGCGTGGCAAAGGCTGGTGCTCCTTTCTGATGTCTTGAAAGACGTATCTGGAAGAACCACGGCCTGAAGATGGCCACTAAGCTGTTTATCTACCGCTCAATGGTGCTAGCCATACTGCTTTACGGCAGTGAAACCTGGACATTGTATCAGTGGAACGTTCGTTATCTGAACCGTTTCCGTTTGCAGTGTCTAAGATGCATTTTGGGTTTTCAGTGGTTGGACATGGCTCTGAACACTGACGTACTCCGGCGAGCGGACATGGATGAAATGGAAGCCACACTGATGCTCAATCAGCTTCGTTGGCTAGGTCATCTTCGTCGGATGAGCGATGAACGTATTCCAGAGCAGTCGCCATACAAGCAGGTGAAATCAGGTAGGCGAATTCCTGGTGCTTAGAAGCTGAGATACCAGGATGTTACTCAGGTAAGTCTTTCGCGTTTTAACATTGATTTTTGATGTTTGCAAGACTTAGCGTTGAACCGGATGACCTAGGGAAATGTGGTCATTTCCTTTTTTCCAGCTTCGTTTATGTACTGTATGGGGAATATTCTATCTGTTTTTCATCCCAACCTTGAGTTTTGTTTTTTCTCTCCATATCCTCTAACATGTACTTGTATGTTGAGCCACTTCTTGCATTACGTTTCCAATATTTTCCTTCCCGGTTTGGGTCTTATTATTGGAGTCTCTATTTACTTCTCGAGAGATAGGGATTTGCATTTCGAGCTAGCCTATCAATTGGCTAACCGGCATTGGCCGGCTGAACACAAAGGCCTCACCCACACACCTGGTCTTACTCCTTCGGGTTTATACTGGGTACGTGGTGTGTGAGTGGAACCGTAAGTGATGATGATGGTTAAGTTCAGGCGTCCTTTGATTTTAGTCACTGTGACAGGCTAATCCGAGACGGATGCCACCAACCATTGGACTCTAAAACCCCCCATACATTTTGAATGGTCATATCAAGAGTACCTCTCAGCTGTTCTCTTTACCATTTAACTTCGGTTCACGGATGTGGCAACATTGTACTCCTGAATTTGGTCTTTGGTGACGTTTTTCTGCACATTGTTAATCTTCACTAGTTATTGCGTTTCGTGTCACTAATCTGACTATCGTTATCAGTTGAGAAACGTTTAGCCTATGTGAGTTCATGTCCTTCCCGCGTCGTTTTTTTCGCGTATATTTTTAGCTTCCATCTCGTATGTCTGGGTCAGCTGTCAATTTTATTCGCTCGTTGTTTCACACTGAATGTCAGTCCTTGTGTCTTAAATCGCTGGTTGTTTTAATACTCGACTGTATTTTAGATCCACGAACTTATCGACCCTATGGTCCGTCCAAACTTTACACGTTTATGTGTGTAGTTTAACCAGGTTTGCGTTTAGTTTTCGTCTTATCGACCCGTTTGGCAGTCTGTCGATCGTGGTCTCTGTCTGTCTGTTTCTCTATCTAACGCTATCTCTCACACACACGCACACACGACAGACTGTTACAACTGTACCAGCTCTACACCGGTTGCCCGCCTGGACATTCCCTATTTTTCGTTCTGGTTCCCATTCTCGGCCTTGATCCATTTCGAGGCGATCGTGGGTTGTGCCAAACGATTTGTATTGCGCAATCGAACAGTCAAGCCCACTGTATACGCACATTAGGCTGTCTGTGCAGAGCGTTGTTCCCCGCTTGTAAGTGCAGCCATATTTGTGGGATGTGCACGAAGGAATTAGGGTTCTACCGCTATGTACTTTGTCGTTCCGATGGTTACTGCTTGCTTCACCATATGCAAAGAATTTCGGTTTGCATGTCTTAACATGGGTGTCGTATGCCCATCATGGTTCCTTTTTCGTACAATTCCAGTTTTGTGCACAGGCACATCGTAATGGACATGGTAACTGGGTGCAGTTTGCACATACATTGGAGACTTTTGCTTGATAGACAGAGCACAAGTCTAGCAACATTGGGTTTTTATCGGTTTATTAATAAAATGAGACATCTAGCTCGATTTTTCAGTTGAATTAGTATCATGCCTCTTTCCTCTCAGCTTCTGTTAGGCAGGAAGTGCTTGAGTAATATATTGTTGTCCCAGTTTGCTGGGGCTGAGTGAAGTAATTCTCATCCCACTTTAACTTACGCTTCATAGGAGCGATGTTTTATCTCGTGATCTACTGTTGGTCGACTTTGTGATCCTGGACCATCACTACATGGTAATCACCATTTCTTTGTTTGACGTTGATGCGGTAACAACATCTACTGGCATGCATCGTGAATTGTCTTTCAAGAGAGCAACTACACAGATTGTTCTGTGATTTTAGGAAAAACAAAATAATATGAACTGGATGCTTCCTGGGCGTTGCAAGTGACGCTCCAAATAATTGTGCCGGCATCTAACTGATGAACGTGACAACATGCAAAGCGTCACGCGAGCCCCAGTATAGCCATTTTGTAATCAAGTCATCGTACCGTCAGTGAGTCATCGCTTTGCAGTGGGGATGGCATTTATACATGAGATTTGGCATAAGAATCATTAGAGAGCAGTTGTTCACGTCTGCTGCTAATGGTTTCAGTAGTCAGACATAGACCGTGTTTCAACAAACTCTCTCTTGTAATGTGGTGGAAAACAGTTTAAAATGATTGCAAAGGTAGTCCGATATTGAGATATCATAATGCACTCTCGGTGCTCACATTAAAGGATGAGCCCGTCGCTATCCCATGGAATGGTCAACTCAGACTACATTGGTGACTACTTAGTAAGGTTGGACGATGTGGTGGACACCCGCAAGCGATCCTACTGTCAGCTAAAAGGCAAGCGGCAGAGGTTTGCGTGGTCCATGAAAAGCTATATTCGGCTACTTGTGTGAACCAGAATAGTAGACTTGTTCCTTTATTGTGCGGTTAGCAGTACTACTTACAAGTGTGTTGAAGATTAATCTCTTACTGGCTTTAAACCATCGTTCTTATCGTGACTATTGCCATAGTGGTTGACAATGATACTTAACCGCGTTAAGCAAAACTAGCGGAAAGATTTTGCGAATAAGTGATCTCTCGTGTATAGTTTGTGGGCTCATCCACTTTGAATCTGACTGGACAAAATATAGGATTATCATTTAGAACGTTGAGTCAATCGCATTTCCAGTATCAGAGAATCTTCTTAAAAATCCGCTTATCGTAAAGGTTGCTAAGCGCAATCCTTGACAGGAAACAGAGGCGCGTGACGGTCATGGCAACCGGTAGTGGCCAGGATGACCACCAATTCAGTTGCACGGCTGTTGTTTCGAGCGCCGGTTATCCTCTATTCTCCCCCTCTCTGTATGTGCAAATTGACGACACCTAGCGCTTTGTATTACTTAATTTGATACACGTCAGTAGGTACTTCAAGTTCACAGTGCACACTTCACTCAACGAATAGATATTGATGAACCCGTAAAACTGACTCGGGAGATGATGGCCATGTTCATAGTGCCGGTGGGTGTGAACAGGAATGTGGACAAAAGGACATCGGAATAAATACAGAATGCAATGAAGCGTCTGGCAGCGGATGTGGTTGTCCTGAGAACGGCACCACGAAAGAACGATAAACAAGGACACTACTTCGGCTGTGGTAAAATTACACTGGCAGATGGCTTGTTTCAATCGGCTGTCTACAAAGTTTAGAACCAACATTCCATAGTTGCTTTTTTTGTTGGGCATGTCAGTTGACGATAAGGACTATTGAGAAAGGGGCCGTACGTCTGTTGAAGTTGTTCGAAAGACAGAACACTGTTTTTTCGTTACGGAAGCAGCTATTTTATTTATTGCACGTAGAGAGAACCAAAGTGTAGAATCGATATCTGTAATGATCAAAACGGTTCAAGACCTTGGGCTGCTAGTTGGTGGCGTAAATGAATATGGGCCATGTGTTAGTTGCCGAATATTGAAGCACCAGACATGTTATTCTTAGAGCCGATTCTCTTGCTACAACAGATGTTGTGCTTGACTTGAAGGTCAAAAAGCCGCCAATCAGGTTCGATGCCTTGACATTTACGGGACAGCAGCAGAATGGCCTCAACCAAATACGCACGGCCATTTGCACAGCCTCTTGACTCCACTTCACGGTTGTGAAGTAAGCCGAGTTATTCACGAATGACGGTGATCCGTGCGGATTGTGCAACTGGATTGGACATGAAGCACGCAATCGGAGCACTCCGGCCATGTAGACCGTACAGGTTACTTATTCGTTTCTATATTGGATCGGAACTGCAAAGGATTCGAGAGGCAATTTAGACCGTTGGGCATTGCGCCTACAAAATTATGCTTTACGATCACTCACGTACTTGGATCTAGCAACTGTGCTGTTGACTTTTTTGTCGACCACACATAGACGAAGAACTTCCTAAACTAACTTTTTGAGTTAACCGCTTATTAATGGAACAGGGCCTGCAAATGTTAATGTGTTCATGCCGCAAAGACAAAGTCCTCCGTAAAGTGACTGACGTTGCGTTAAGAGGTGTAAGGATCCCAACAATTATTGGTAAACAGGGGGTAAAACCAATCGCTTCCCAATGAAGAGTCTCAAGAGTGCGGGAGTATTACTGTGACAGCTTAATGATAACAGCTTCCATGTGGTGGTCATTCTGAAATGAACAAGGAAGAGACTGGTAGCAAATTAGGATAAAGTGGCACACGCCGGATGCACAAGACATGCGATCTACTGGGACAAAGGGCTTACTGGTCGAAAATGAAAGACGGTGTGATGGCTTACATACTTTCCTGTCAGCGGTGTTAGCCACTGAAAAGTAACAGTGGGGGAGCCCAGCAGCCCTTACAGCCAATACCTGTTTCCGATATTGGGGAACTCTGGTTAGTGGATCTCGTTTCCATTGAACGCTCGCAACAACTAGCACGCACTAGTCATGATGGAACATTTTGCCCTTTGGATTGAAATAACTGACGTTCCAGACGATAGGACGTCTACAGTAGAATACATAGTGATGAAGTATATCGTGGCGAGCTGCGGCGTACTAAATGCGGTCCTGACGGTATAGGGACCATGCTTTGAAGGCATGGAATTTCAGATACACATACAATATCTGAGAAGCAGACGCATACGGATGACAACATATCACCCGCAAACCAATGGACTCGCTGAACGCAACAGTCAAACGATCAAATAATGGTTTTCAATTGAGGAAGACGAATGGAAGTCGGCATTATCACCTTTGTTATTGGCCCACAGTGCGTCTGTTCAGGCAAACACGAAGAAATCTATATTTCAATGAATGTATAGCGGTACCCCCAGGACTTCCGGTGGATCAAAACATTAAAATATATCTACAACGCGGTAAATTCTACCGAAGAATCAGTTCCCTAAATGAACCCTGGTACGTCCGCGGACACACTTAATTGAGCACTCAGCAGTTTGGCAGAGTTGAAGTGTGTACTCCGTGAGAAAAGGTGAAGTGTCAAGATGATCGGAACGCAGGTGCCAGCGGCCCGGGCTGTAAAGAACTCCTGCCGAACTTGAACGGTCCGTATGTTATACTTTTCAGACTAGTCTCGGTATGCATGATCGAGCGGAGCGGCAAGACGAAACGACTGCATGGCAACGAATTAGCGACGTGGCATGGTATGCTGGCAGAGCGAACCAAAAGAGATCATCGAGTCATATGTCATTATTGCGTCAGCCGGAAGGAATTCGACAGCAATTGACGAGAAGTCGAGAACTTTCAGAAGGAGGAGGAGAATTGTACAATGTATAACGTCATCAGTGTTTAACATAGCACGGGTTGAACGCGTAGAAACTAAATGGGCCGGGTGTGTACCACCTTTGCAAGACGTGCCAACAAAAACGTTGACGGTGCAACACTGTCAACGGATGTGGTGACAGATCAGCCGTACAAAATAGTGTTTGTGTTCGTGATTGTTTATTTTCACATATTTTGTAATAGGTGTTCAGAAATAAGCCTCTTTTGCGGTCACAAAACAAGGAAACCGTCGGTAATAATGTCAGAGCAGCTTCTTTGTAAACTCGATCTCGATTCGTTCAAAGTCAAGAAACTGATTTGCGCACTGGTGAAGAAGTATCATATCCCCTTACACCATTGATAAGTTTCATCTGTTACTATAGGCGATTGAAAACTATCGGCGTTAGTTGTCACTTTTACAAAACGGTTATGCATTGGACTTGCATTTTGCGCCTAAAATTATCTGACCGTGAACGGTTAGCAAATGATTTCGCTCATGCTAGCGTTTCTTGGAAAGATGTGGCTATTGAAAATGTGCTTTTGCCGCCACACTGGTCATAAATTTTTCAAATGATAGAACGCGGCTACAAGTGTCTCTAGACTGTTTGTTCATGACAGTTGGGTGGGAAATCTGGCATATATCTTCACACAATTGAATACGATTTTAAGGTGGGCTTAAATGGATTTACATGGTTCTTCTGTCTGTAAATTTGCCGGCTCTAATTTTATACATTGGAGGGTTAACAAGTTTATATACCGCACTGATCGATTGAGTAGCACAATCTATCTTGACTTGAAGGTTTGAGTGTTTCCTGATTTTCGTTCAGTCATAAGTGAAAGCACGGACAACATTGGTAGTTGTGTTTATGTATCGTTTTGTTAAAGACTTGTCAAAAACAACCAGACCATTAACTTGTTTTGTTCCACGGTGTTGTTGGTGTGGACTCGTTGTGCATGTCGTTTTGTTTTCCTGTGCTTTAAGTCAAATGGTGAAGGTTGTGTTTGAAATAATGCGTATATTTCAGTTGAACGTTATAACTCAGAATTATCACTGTACTTTTCAAGACTGATAGCGTATAACGAAGGTTAACGTCGGAGGAGGTTTTATTCTAGTTTTACACTCCTACGTACGTAGTTAACCCTCTGGAACGACATCCATTCTGTAATTGAGCGGATCCTGCCAAAGGCCTGTTGGACGAGGATTTTATTGCTTCGTTTCGAAAATCATGGACCTTTAGACAACTCGATTGTTTCAATGAACAGCTGTATGAGACCAGCGAATAGTAGGCGGGTTTATCCTTCAGCTCGCTGATTGTTTTCGGATTGTCCCTTTACATCCCAACCCGCTTACTTTAGTACTTCACGGTGTGATTGTGCAAGTAATCTGTTGTCGGCGTACTTGGTGTGTAATTATGTGTGGATATGTACTGGTTATGATTTTCGAGTGTTCCGGTTCTTTCACAGTTTATTTGTTCAACGTGAAGTTCAGTATCCAGTGAAAACTAGGACACAGGTGTGTTTTGTTACACGCGTTGGCTGTTGCTTACATTTCGATTCCTTGTTTTAGGACGCAGACACCTTGAGGCTGCGGTGAAGTAGTGATGTTGCATTACAGCATGCAGATCAAGCGCACGGGAGAACGGTAGACCATTGCAAGCGGGAACAACTTTGTACGAAAACTATGGCCTGTATGGTGCTAACACGCCCGTATGAACAGACTAAGGCTCAAATGACCAGTCTACTGGGTCACATGACTCAGTTCAATCAGATGTGGACAAGCCTAAGGCTACGACCGCACCGACGTGCCGTGAGTGGTGACTCACGCAAACATGCACACCAAGCAGACTCGGGCACGTGCACCTACGTGTGCGCACTCAGCAGGCCGCACCAATGCCACCGAATCGTAACCTATTAACCTTCGGTAGTTTACTTGCTCATTTGTCCGTTAAAAGTACTGTTGTGCTAAATCAGTGAACTTAGCGACTTCATTTTTTTTAAATCACTGATGCGTATAGCTGGGTGCACCGATTGAAGAGACCATCACTTCTTTCGCACTCAAACAAACTTTTCAGCCGGGCTCCTTCAAAAGCTGCACCATACTCTTCCCCACCAAAGATTGTCAAAGTCCCATTTAATTCCGTAAACAGATCATCGCAGATCTCATCGCCAATATATATCCTTGCCACGGCTAGGATGTGAACGGCGATGCACATGTTTTTGGAGCGGCCGTATTGACCGTTATGACGCAGCGGTATGATTGCATCTGAACGCTCAGCCACATTCTTTTGTGAGTGATGTTCAGCTTTTGTGGTTATTCGTTCACTCACAACGGTTATGAGCCCAACAAGAAGGTACTGGGGATGGGTCCGCCTCTTACCTCACCACTGAACGGAGTTAATAGGACTTTTATCGTGTTTCCTTTCCAGACGATCGAACAGTCTACATGAGGTTTCATGCACAGTGGCCTGCATGGTTGTATGGTGATAAGAGCTCAAATCTCCTTTGAGACGACCTGTGCATTACTCATAAGCTTTAGGAAAAAGGTGAAACTCGAATAAAATTCCTGTTTTCGAAACAGCTTCACCCAGGCTGACCAGATATCGTATGCACTTTCTCGGATGACATTTTCTCTTAGCATGTTTTTTTCTTCAGGCTGTGTGTATGTATTTGGGGCGTGAGTGTAATGTGGTCACATAGTCGGTCTTACAGATTCATGGCTGTGATTTACTGTTGCGAAATTCTCCGTGAAATGTCGAGTGTATGTGTACCAACAGAAATCCATACTGTCTTCAATGTTTATTTGTTACCAGTCTATTTCATTCATAATGTTGTATGACAGTCAGTTTCGTTGTGAGTAGTATACTACTCACAAGTAGTATGTTACCCACAGAAGACATTCAGGAACAAAAGGGCAAGCTGCGAACGCCAGGAAGACGAAGGACAAGAAGAGACTATCGAAATAGTGTGTACGCGCTACGGCAGAAGTTCCGCCAAGGCGAATGACAATAACGTATGTGAATGCATGTTTAACGCGCAAATGAGTGTACGCGTTTGCGGTTTGATTTTTGACATTACCTACGCGGGCGTTTGCGCAAGAAACGGATTCTCAGGCCAAGCGTCTTTTTCGGTCACAACAATAAGATAAACCTAACTCATGTGAGATGCCCCATCCATTATTGCGTCTTTTCCTATGCATCTGCCTAGCGGCTGCATACTCATACTTGTGAGGAGTTCGTTGGTTTGAATTTTACCGTTCATTCAACCTCATATTGATCACTACGCACGCTGACTAACTTCACTCTCTCATCAAATCACCTCCCGGCACCACATTGATTTATTCCAGATTATTGCTCTGCATTTCCGTCGTTTGTGGGTTTGCCATCTCTGTTGTGTGTGAACCAGATGTCAGATACACACACACTACGTCCCACTTTTTAGCCAACAACCCTTAGTTTTTTCCTCTCCATTTCGGCCCCGAATGCGTGACCTTAGGATGGCCTCACTACGGGACAGAGGCAACGTTAGTGTGGGGAATGATAGTCGACCGACCTCACAACGCCACCCACTGTCACCGCTTACTCACCAACTGATCGGGCAATTCGTTGTTACTTGGTCTGTAGTTGGTCAACCACAATAGGGAGCGGTCATTCCTTGTGGGATTGCCGAACCAGCGTCTTTCAATGCCTCCTTCTGTTTAGTGACCAGTGAAGCAAATAGCTTTTGCGTTCGAATGGCCAGTTGGAAAACAATAATCACCAGCTGGGCGCGTCTGACTGACTGTCCGATTGGTTGCTTTCCTCTCCCTAACAAACAGCACTCGTTTTTTCCCGACCCAGACCTAGTGTTTATGCTGTGGTCATTTAGTGTTCCAACTGTAATTAGTGTCATAAGTCCAGCGTGTTTTACCTCTCTGTCTCTCTCAATCTCTCTACACTGCACATCAGGTTCTCTCGAGTTGGCAAAAGCCAGGGAGCTGATTTGCATATTGTAATCTGTTAGCGCGTTGTTTGACGGACCAGATTTGGGTCACTCAAACTAATTCATGCTGAAGGTAATAGTGTCGACCGTTTCTGTCTGCGCGATGCATTAACTTTTAGGTATGATTTGGTTTTCTCGAATACCTCTGTTTCTTTGATTTTTTTCTCCTCCGTATGACGTGTTATTATTATTACATAATCCAGTCAGCAGTATTATCTGTTTCTGATTAGTTTTGGTATTTCAGAACATTACAGTGAAATAACTTTTTTTCCAAATTGTATCTGTACGCGATGTATTTTTTCAAATGCCGACCGCCAAACTCATACAAGTTATGGGAATCCACTTTGCTGCTTCCATGATCACCGAGTATTTGCTCAGTCCACCAATCACTTATACCGACAGTAATACAATCTGGACCACTCATTGACCTTTTTTCCGATTTTCCCGTCATCACATCATCTGACTATTAGATTTGAGTCATTCGTTGTCAAACTGGCATCGATTGCCCAATCATAGGATTGTCTTCATCTTCAGATGTTTTTTTTGTGTGCATTTGTGGATGGTACTCATGTCACTCAGTACCCCCAGGTGGTTGTAAGTGCCTTTGGTTTTTCGGCTCAGGTGTTCATTATTGATTCCAGTAAGTTACCTGAGCTGCTCTCTTGTGCCATTCTCTAGACACCTCGTTCGAATGTTTCAAACTGAATTGCTTCTTCGTGCGTACGTTCACCGAAGGAATCAGGACAGGAAATCCCTTCTTGTCTTTCGAGTAATTTTCATTACCCAGCTGAAGTTCACCGTCGAAAAATCCACTGATTTCAATCTCTTATTAGTACTGATTTCACATGTGTTTGCATATGTGGCGTAGTAGTCACAACGTTTAAATGGATTAGAACAAGATAACCTCGTGTGTGCTAACGTTGAATTCTTTGGACTAAGGTTGGAGTTATTCCATTATTCGGAGCATGATTTAACGATATAATCAAGCTGACGTGACTATAGTCGCTGAGCCTTTTCTTATCTTCTGATTTCATTCGGCGAAACTATTATGCGGCCCGATCGAGGCAAGCTCGCTTGGGACTTAACTGGTAATTCATTGACAAGCGTTGACCTGACTTATGCTTGTACTTAATAGTGCGAATGTTAAAAGGTCCACTACATGCTAGTTGATTTCCAACTAATTTCTCTGTCATGTTTGGGGTTATTCGACTAGTTGCACTATTTTTGGGGCTAACTGAGAATTGAGGATTTCAAAAGAATTCGTAGTCAGTCAGTAACAGCTTTTATTGGTAACGTTTTGTGTCCCGTTTTAGCAACGTGACATCAAACCTAGTGAACACTTCTCCGTGTCCAGTAGATGCTTGTCTACTGTGCAAAGTCGTGCTAGTTCTTAATAACATGATCTGACTTTTTCGTCAGTGCATCTAAGATTATTGTCAGGTGCTTGATAATTTCTTTTGACAGGGGCCGGTCCTGTCAACAATAGGTCTGGTAAGTATTTGCGCTTTATCTAATTGGCAATTCCTGAAGCCATAATAGTATAGTGACTTCAGTTTTAGACTATACCATTTTCCTCTTCTTCAATCGTCTTTCACCTTTCACACTTTCTTACATCATTATTGTACTTATAAATTTATTTGTCCTATGTAATGCCCCTTAAGCGTATTGCTCGATGCTAGCTTCATAATTTATCTTATTCAGTATGACAATGGCTTTACCGCTATTCGCCTTGATTTCCTGTCAACGTTTGTGGCTCTACATTCTTCTCTGGTACAAGCACACAGGTTCTTTTTTGGTGGAATCTCATGATTTCTGCTGGTTGTAAGTAAACCTTCTCTTCATTCCAGTTGCCAGTTTGTTAGGAGCCGGTTCGATAAGTGAAATAATTTCCTCAGCATTCACTTTGTAGCTTATTTACAGTATATTTCAAGTCTTTTTCAAAAGGAGCATATTATGTTTCTGATGATACCTTGTTAAATACATCACCTACACATTGAAAGAAAGTAGAGTCAACTTTTGACTACATGGAATACTTACCATTTTGGCGAGCAACTAATGAACTGTCCTACTTCTGCATATATCTAGTCATATAGCCCAATCCTTGTATTGACTTGGTTTTCATAGTTATGGCAACTAGGCTGTTGAATTCTCCGTGTGACAACATAATTTCTAGTTTTTCATTTAATCGACTCGTCTAGTTTCGAACTATACTTAGTTGCTTTGTAATCAGATCAGTCCCTTGTTACTTTCATTCCAAATAAGCCACTCTCCTATGAGAGATCTGACATTGACGCTATTTTTCAGACCGAGTCATGGGCGGAACGTTATCAATCGGTCTAATTACTTACAAGTTGGTTTGAAATATTTACTTTGTTGTCTGCCTCATCGTTACGCTTGTGGTTTCACTCGCATATCCTGTATGTGTGTGAATGGATTTATCACTACGCAAGTACATATATTTTCGACTTTGGGGGACCCCATAGGTTTTATGGCCCGGGTGCTGTTGATTCAAAAAAGGGGAGTAGTAAATATAAATGTACGTGCTCAAAAAAGTGATTCAAACTCGTTACAAACTCCGCGTTTCTTTCACCACATTGCTGTTGATCATTACTTTTGATCAGTCGAACTCATTGGTCCATCATCAACATCATCATCACCACCACCACCACAGATAACAATACACTAGTGGTTCTCGCTGCTGCTGCTCAACTGTCATACATCCCTGAATGAAAAAATAGATGGAAGTGACCCAACTGCTAGAAGATAACTATTCAAACATTCAACATCAAAGTGCAACTGGGTTGTAAATAAAAGTAAGGCGTCACATGCATTAAACGCGACCTAACGGAAACTAACATAACAACACTGTCCTCACAGTGATGGTTGGATATTACACTTATGCATCGGATTTTCACGTGTCCACCTTGTTCTTAGGGAGTTTACATTCCTGCGGGTACCCTCTGGCTGTTGAACAAATGTAATTCACACTGAAGTGATGCTGAGACTTTCACTTTGGTATTCAATGGTCACGAAGTCCTTGATTTTACGTAGGGTTGTATGGGGTTACCTCTTTCGAAATGTACTCAGCCTGGTAGCGAGTGTGATTCAGTGTAGGGTAACGACCCCCCACTTACTTCATCTGATACATTTAATTCGTTCGATTTCGATGTCATTTTACCCACATTTAGTCTTTCAATTAATCGCGGTATTCTCCTTTTGTCTTAACCAAATAGTTTAACCATTCGAGTCTTTCGTGGCACGTTTTTTGATCATTCACTTCAGACTTAATGAATGTTTGGTCAGATGAATCATCTTACATCGCCTGATGTTAATGTGAGCGTACAAACTGATTACTCTGGTCGATTGTCTGTCTGATTCAAGATTTACGTTCCACCACAGTCGAGTAATGCGCATATTCATTCATACGACGTACCTGGCAGGAGTGTTTGTGTGCGCGTGTGCGGCCGTGTGTGTTTCTAGGACGTCTTGCAGATGTTTGACCTCGACAGTTGGCAGTAGCTACGAATTTCCGATTGCTGTTTTGCGATAGTTATTGTTGTCGTCACTTTGTCTGCCTCCTGGCAATTGTTTATCACCTAAACCGACCGTTGTTGATTTCGGCTGTAGTTAGGAAACAGCTTGTCGTGTGTTTCTCCCACGTCTGGCTTGTTTTGTTTGAGTTGGGTGACCGTGTTTTCATTGCCTGGGCCCAACTGTAAACCTCTACACTTGTGCTTACATACATGGTCTGCTTGTGTGCTAATCCATTTACAGTGAACTGTATTTTGATCGTCTGTTGGGTTTCACAGCCAACAACTTGATGAATACGCATGCTGTTCTGAAGTATGTCGATCCTGTAGAAAAATAGGGATGCTGGTTGTGTTGGCCAAGAGAGTCAGGCTTTTACGGTATTGGTCTTCCTATCCAACTATGCAGTTTCTGCTCTCCTCCTGTTCTTTTTTACGTGAAAGTTCATGTTTTGCTTAGTAGGCACAAGCTATCAACAGTAAGATAGTGAGATGTGCCTACATACTGTGTTTCTACACTGTGCACACATTTGTAAGAGTGTTTACTACCCATGCTATTCATTTTGATTGCTAGAGTTAGTAGAGTGTTTACTTAAAACGAAGTCATATTGATCATGTATTCCCTGTTGACTTTATATCAGGCGAGATTGTTATGGAGCAACCACGAGAAAATGTGTCACATAAATCATCCAATTCGTCCGCAGATTAATGGGGTTATCCGATTTTAAAGTGGTTACATTAGGACTTCAACTTTAACTGTTGCACAGATCCACCAGAGTGACTGCCAGTTTATTCCCTCATCAATAACGAATACTTTCATGATAGAACCACCACTAATATCACTCACAAACAAAAGAGCAGTAAAAACTTTTAACTCTTATCAGTTAAGGACTGATTTTTCTGTATGACAGTGAGAGGTTATTTGTTAGTTAACACCCCGCTTACAAGCATAAGAGCTTCAGTTGAACGTCCGGATTACAATATGCATTACTACTACGATCTAACAGGAGCAAGATTCGAATCCAGTTTGACTTACTAAATCTCCATCATTTACATCGCTTACCACGTGTCTGTTTTGCCGACCACTTTATGATGATATTAATGAGAACGTAGTGAATTAAGCTGGTGGGTAGATCGTGCCACAACCACAATACCCAACGGCGTTTTCGGCTATTTGTGACTCGATCTATTCTGCTTAGGGTTGGACGGTTCCATTTTGTTTGGTTTATATGTGACCTAGTATGGTATGGTGTTGTGAGTACCTTATGTTGTAACAACCAGTTCATTATTGTTAGCCGCATACAAAGGAAATTTGCAACTTATCACGAAGGAGTCACCGTGATGGTTTCCTACGCTTGTGACAATCTCCAAGTGATATGACGTTCATGTGTATTTCACCTATTGTTAAGTTTCTAGATCTGATATCACATTCTGTACTGTCCGTTCTGTTTCTCTTCATGTTGCCTGGAACTGTCAGTGGTCTGTCTTACTCTGTAACAACTGAGAGAGTGGTATGGATGTGCACAGTTCGCAACTGAAGAACTGAATTTTATTACATTTGATAGGGGTTTTCAACAAAATGCCAGGATTATCTGTGGTTCCAGTGGTAGTAATTTCAGTGTTACTACGGATTTAACGGGTTCACATGTATGCATTGAGTGAAGTATTACGTGAGACAGCTGATAGTCCTATTTCAACAGTTTAAAGATTTTCTGTCTGAAACGATAAAATCGTATGTGCATTCAGACTTCAAACGAGAACACAAGCGAAGTATCTGTCGCCTTGTTCTCTTATTTTTGCTTTTTTCCGTTCGGTTTGTTTCCGAATTCGTTTTTGTTTTTTCATTCCACAATGAATGTCGGTTTCCAGCACTACAAAAACAGCGCGGTTATCGTAAACTAGATCAAACTACGTGCTATGAACAGCTGTTCACCTTTTGGGTACAACACTATAGGATACTGTCCAAGATCTATGCTTTGTACGTCCCAGATTTTGGCCTGTGGAATTCCTGTTTTTCACGTTGCTGTCCGTCAGTTCACTCTACCTCGCCGCGATATTATTTGTGTGTGTGTGTCAAGAAAACTGTTTATTCAACTTCTTTTCCTCCACTGCCTGTGCTCCCTTTTTCCAGTTGAGTTAGCTTTGATTATGGACCGGCTGTACAGTGGGGTTTGTTACGCTGGAATCGATACGGATCCTGAATTAAAGTATCCAAAAGGTGCGGGTCGGGTTGCTTTCTCGAATCAGCAAAGCTATATCGCCGCAATTAGCGCTCGGTTTGTACAACTACAGCATAACGAAATTGACAAACGCGTGAGTTGATTTTGAACCGGTGTTTTTTCCCTCATTCTTGTGCAATCGACTGACTTCTTTTGAAGTCGTTAGTCCATTTTCTTAAATATTGCACATGTTTTTGGTATGCCATTTTAGTCAGATCCGAGTTTTTGTGTGTGGATGTTTGTGTAGGAATACCGCCTGATCAACTATTGTTGCAGCGTATCCATTTACATTCACTCATTTCGTTCGTTTTCTGTTTGTTTGCCTTCTTGCCAGAAACTAGTTTTGTTTCTTTCCCTGTCGTTCCCCTTGTCCACCGACTGGTTACCGTCCAAAAACCTAGCTGTTTGCTACGCTCATGTCACTCGATTGATGACTGATGAAAACGAACTGCCGCACTACCGTTCACACTGTAAAGAAACACACACACACACACCTAACCAGTGGGCATCCGTTTAACCCCCACAATGTCCAAGACGATTTGCTGGACTTCTCATTTATGGATTTGTTCCGTTTTGATGAAATAAGCCTAGACTGGTTTAACAATGCAAACCACATACAATCATCACCATCAGTAGCGACATACCAGTTAATAATCCTGATGCTTAACTGCCATTGAACACTGTCACAAACATTGAAAAAAAGCTAGTGAGTAGAAGGACGTGTATTCTTAAACCCTTAACTATTAACTTGAGTGGTCAAAATCAATTTGCCCGCACTTTTCCAATGAGCCATCAGGCTGCAAGTGAACGTGCGCTGACATCTATAGGATATTTATTAACATTGTGATCTATGCCGTCTCATTTCATACAATGTTCTTACCCCACAGAAAGCTTTTTGTTGCGTTTATGTCTCTGTTCACAAACAACTTCGCTTCCGGTGTTGGCTATCTGATAATAAAATTACTTCATTGCCTATAGCTAACAGGTTCAAACTTCTCGCGGTTTCTTTCACCTTCACTGATTTAAGCTGAAAAATTGATCGATCATCCACTGTTTACCTTTTTTTTGGTGGTTTTATAAGGCCGACTGTTCTCCTCTTTTGTAGCGTTTAGTAAACGGAGCCGTGAAATTGTTTTCGTACGCTCTTTTCAAATCCTTTCTTTACTGAGAAGTTTTACAGCTTTTGAATGCCGGTATAATCTGACTGTCTGGTTACGAAGTTAACCAAACTAATATGAAACGATCTCTTACTCGTTGATGGCTACTGGCATATTTGTATTTCACGCTTCCCAAAGGTGAACCTTTATACGACTTAGTCCTAATTTACAACACGTTAAACTCAGACGTGACTTTAATCCGTATTGTGTGTGTGTGTCGATCGCATGATGTTTGCGGGTGGGCATCTCCCTTGCGTTCATCCTCAATGAGTCAACCTGTCTAGTGCCAGCCCGGGATGACGGGAATCTTGTTTTCCTTTTCCTTCCATCTGCATTTCTCGCTCGCACGTATGACTCATACAGTTGTTCGCTTTATTTCTCTCTCACAAACTTACCAGGACACTCTTGTTGTTGTTACCGTGCGAATCGTGGGATTGGTAGGTAGACTGAGAGATTGTATTTCTGTCGTTTCGAACTTCTGTTTGTTGGCTTACCTGCCCAGTTATTCGCGTTCAGGTCGAGACGGTTCTCATCAACTCGGGAATATGTTTCCGGACACAATTTATTCTTTGGTTTCTCACTGTTGTACTATTCTACGGTTCTGTCAAAGCAGTTTTCACGTGTTTCATGCCCCCCCCAGCAACTTGCTGAAAACATGTGAACACTGCGTACGAATACGGAAAAATCGTCTGTGTTAATCAGGTCTATTTGTAACCCCTTTTATTCCCAACCGGTAGTTTTGTTCACTCACGGCTCGTCATACGGTTGCACACTAATCGTACTTTCAAAGGGTTTTGGGGGGCAGATGAACTTCATATCTTTGTTGAGGATTATCAACCACGACGTCTTAGGATTGGCATGGACGAACGTAGCATTACTTTTCTGTGTAACCCGATCTGTTCAAGGCCTGCATCTTTGTGTTTCAGCGCTCGCCCGAATTTGTGCTGTAATATGAACGCATCGGTTTGATACGTACAGATTAACAGCCGTCTTCCTTTCTTTTTTATCGCGGTAGCTCCTGGATACATGTTTCTTTAATTACCAGACAGTTGTCACACACGACGAGATACTGTTATGTGCATATTTTATTCACTGACAAGTGCACAACGATGACCGCATTTGATTCGATATCATTTCATTGTTTATGACTGTTCACGTTTTATGAACTAGTTGCGGTCAATCTGAAACTCGCTACCTAGAACCAGTCAATATAAAGATCATTCTTTCATTCGTACGTTGTCCTGCTAGGCATAACAGTAGTAGCTGCCACTTTCTGTTCCATCACTGCATTCGACACACATTCCTTGGCATTGACCACTCTCACACGCATTCGTTCGGTTCCGATCTACAGATTGGAGAAGGAGTTACTACTGCGGTCGATGCGTGCATGCAAATCGATTGTCATCTGTTGCACTGATTGGCTGGTTTTCCGATTGACTGACTGACTGCGTTCATGCCACATCTGCCTATAGGCCATGTCTGTTTGTCTCACTAAACCGTTTCACGTCCCGTAACTGTTCCAATTCGCGTTCCCTGAGCCATTGGTTGTGACTACTTCCCATGACCTCACAATTGTCATTTTAGATAGTGGGATTCAAAGCTTTTCACGATATTCACATTTATATTTAGGTGGATGATGCACACCCTCTTGATTGTACGGTGGTGAATGAAATTGCCTACTGGTCCGTCAGTTCTTTTGATTCTACCAACCAGTGCTTATGTATATTGTGTTTAATAAATTGAAACAGTGCCTTTTTATAGTGTTGGGCATTTTCTGAACGCATTAGGAAGATCTCAAAATGAATTTTCGGAGACATGTTCACTGACTTGTTCTTACTAAGTTTGCACTTTTGAATCCAAATCTGTCATCATTGCAGACTTGGTATCAAATACGTGTTATCACTCAGTTGTCTAACGAGAAGAAATGGAATTTGCTTCATACTATTCCCACAGTTTCAATTGTTCTACGTGCTATCCAAGCATCTCGAATTGCGGGTTCTTCGTCAGTGATAGAGAACCCGACAGAACCCTGTGGAAATAATGATGCGTTGTACTCCCTTAGATCAATTCCTACCCTCGACTCGCACAGTATGTGGATGGGTACGTCAGAGGAGACGACAGCCAACCGGGTTCACTTATGTAAGGGTTTATTTTACCTGACTGAATTGTCCTTGAAATTATGGCAATCAGCGTTATTAGACGCTAAAGACCACATGGAAACTGTCTTGAGAGTTTAATTTTCCACTCAATTGCCACACGGTTGTTTGTGTGCAAGACGTCTCGTTTGAATGTAAACCATGGATGGATGTAAGACTGTCGTTTTCAGTGACTCGTGAGTCAGTATTTGTCGTTATACAATTAAAACATCGAAGATGAGTACCGTATATGATGGCATTCTTAGGTGAACTCGATCGCCCTGCTCTTCTATACAAAAATCCTATTAGCTGAAATGCTGCCGGATGTCCTGTTGTTTGTGATGGCAATCCGTGGGGCCACTAAATCACATACCCAGATCGCTGTATGCTATCTTGAAGGTTATATCTAATCTAATGTGTCCAATGCATTCGGTTTGAGTCAATCTGACGTTCTGTGGTCAATGTATTATGAACACTAGATTGTTGCCTATACTTCCATGTACGTTGCCCGTCACAACAGACTCCCTCTTGCGATACAACTAATCCATATTAATGTCGCTCACGCCGTAGACCTTTATTTCGACTGCAGTTTTCCTCCGGAAGGTTTTATTTGTGTAATTGATTGTGTACTGTTGAGTCTACCATCCTTGCGCCTCGGTGCGACAGTTTGGTAAGATTTACGTAGTACGGCATTCCTTGAGTTAACCTCTTACGTACCCTAAGGACTGAATTGTGAATGTCGGATATTTCCTATTTTAAATAGCATAGAAATCCCCAGTGTAGTCATGACAAATACTGTGTAGCGGACAAGCTCGTTTTCATTTATATCACATTTTACAGGGGAATCATGAAGTTTACCCCCTTTATGATTTCCCTGTAAAATGTGATGTAATTTGCCTGACAATTATGAATCATTGAAAACGAGCTTGTTCACTACATTGTATTTTTTAATTTCTTATTTTGCATGATAAACTGTTGTGCTGCGTCCCAGGGGTGTTTAGTTCAACGCTTAATAAGGAATTTTGGTAGTCCTTGCAAACAAAATGCTGACCATGCTGTCCTTCTAATTGGAATGGAGTGAACAACAACAGTACGAGTTCTAACAGGAATAATGTTTTGCTAACAGTGCATGTCTAACAGTGCATGTTCTAGCTGCATGAAAGCATCTCGTGATAGTACTCGTTACTTAAATCATAATTCGTTATTTCTATCACAGGTGCCGATCATAAGGAATGTTTTTTTAAGAATGTAATCAACGTCTGTGTGCACACTCGTTTTGTTTATTTATACCACTGAGTATCGTTTAATACAACGAACAGTGCAACCATAAGTGTCATCGAAAATAAGAGATCAGGACAATTTACACATCCTTTGCCATTTCCCACTTTTCCATAATGGGCGTTACATTAAGGGGACTAATGAAACCCTGGACGGAATAACAGTGTTCTCGATATAATTTCATCAGGCTAGTACACTTGTAAGTTTCCAAAACAAAAATATCGTTCACATATCGATATTCAAACCAAACACTTATGGCACAAAGTAGTAGGTGCAAGAATTTTGTATTGACTGGTCAATACAACATTGATAATAACATGAGTCGGCCTTTTATATCAAACAAGTAGGGAGGTGGAATGGATAATCAATCGTAGTACAGAGCAGGATTAGGCACACGAACAATTGTTTTTTAATCCAGCGGGCTGGCTTCAGTTGACTGGTTGCGATCGCCTCAACATACTACGAGGATCTTGGATTGGAACGATGTAATAGGATTTTGAATACGCAGGCTGGGTCGATGACGTGACCAGTGCGACTGCGGACACTGGTTGTTTGCTTGTTTCAACGATATCGTTGGTCTTCGGTAATACGGACTTTTGCAATTGTTCCGTCACTCTGGAGATCAAGCACCTCTCGATTCTACCTGTGTAACTTTCTTTACAGTTATGTATAAATTAGTTACAATATGAGATGGCAACGACAAGTTGATCTCCATTGATTAAAGGCACTGGTAGTTTTTGATTCCGAGCTAGTATACGAAGTTCGGCTAAGTTAACTGTTCGTTTAATCGAACTTATTAGTCTGTGATTCGTATTGTGATCACCCTTAACAGACAGTTCTATGTAAACCTTTTTCTTCTTCTCACAGTGACCACCGTTTCGATCTACCATGCCTTTCTGTTAACCTTTCGAGATAGGCATTAGATTCTAGTACGGATGCGATCAAGTCTAATTCTTCCGCAAGGGCGTCCTATGTACACGTCCATCTTGTTCGTATGAATAGTGTATTCACCAGTGTGCGTTTCTGATGGGCCGACGTGAAACCACTAAAGCTCGTGTTGTGACAGGACCATGTTTATTTCCTACAGACAGTTGTTTTAATAGAGCCATCTTCCTGGCGATTTATGAGTATGTCCGGAAACGACAAACAAGTATCAGTCTCGAATTCACACGTTACCTTTAGGTTGGGATGAAAAGCGCTTCACTATGTTTATCGTTTGTTTGGAACGACTGAATGTTAGTGTATCATTGACTTATCGCTTGTTGTATGACATCCTTACAGTGTCTGTGGCTAACCATTGCCTTGTTCTTAACATGAAGACGCCTACTAAGCTGAGCCCTAGTGAACTCCCCATAGCGATAACACCGACCAAGAAACTTGAGGCTGACATTTTCAGCGAAAATCGGTAAAGTTTTTCTGAGAATTTCAGCAGGCACAGACAAAGTAATGTGACTCGTTTCAATGAGCTCACAAATATAATCAATTACTTCATGTAGCGGGACTTTCGGGAATAGTG
This sequence comes from Paragonimus skrjabini miyazakii, assembly GCA_014338405.1. Taxonomy (NCBI): domain Eukaryota; kingdom Metazoa; phylum Platyhelminthes; class Trematoda; order Plagiorchiida; family Troglotrematidae; genus Paragonimus; species Paragonimus skrjabini miyazakii. The sequence goes on along the minus strand of JTDE01002294.1, from coordinate 26,633 downwards.
ACTGAATGTCTACGACGCACAGTAATTCATTTGCAGGATTTATGTTGTGTTAATGGGGTTAATATGTTAATCAAACAGCTTGTCAGTTTATAGTATAGGGAATTCGTCGTCGTCAAAATAGGTCTAAGCGACATTCCAGACTAGTATGTCTTAGGGAGGCCGCATAATTGAAGTGTCGACGACGTACACGATTTAAGAGCTTTGCAAGCCATGCCATCAAGTATGCGTAATTATGAGAGAATTTGAGGACGTTCTGTGTGACCTTCTGTTTCATTGGCATTGTACATTGTCCGTGTGCTGAAACTTCCTTCGGTACTTTAATATTGACATCTGCACATACGCACCTCTGTCTAAAATGACTACCCCAGAACCCTTATCTGGCTTTAGTATTACTACATTTTTTGATTCAAGTTCTACTAATTGTAAATGTTGCTTTGTGATAACACCCCGGCCGGTGGTCGGAGTCGTGATAAGCCCATTAGCTATGTCAGTTAGTTAGATTTTAAGTCAGCTTATGTTGTCAGTATCGGTTAGCTGAGGATCTGATAACTGATCAGTTGGAGTACCCAAACTTGGTTTCAACATAAATACCATTAGACCATTGTGATGATATTTTGTAATCCAGATCCAAAACTAAGGTTTCTGATTACGACAAATTCGATTATACTGAAGAACAGTTCAATATATGCTTGCTGGATCCATTGAATTTGGTTCTTCAGCTGGCTTGTTGCGTTGCTTCTAGTATAAGTCTTCTTCGTACGCCCGATGATCGTCTTACCAAATTGTGTAAGCACCATACGACGGTGTAGTTACAAGTTTTCTACGATGGAATGAAAACGACGGTGTGTTTGACGCAAGTCCACCAGTCGCATTTGTGCAATGTTGATGTAAGTAGTCGCATTACGCCTTGGGTTATTATTGTTCACCTTCGACCTGTTCTTTCTTGACAGCCACAGAAATAGATGGGAATGTCAACCTTGACAATTTCACGAGCTATCTTGCACCTCAAGCAAGCTGCCAACTTACGAGCTTCAACGGGAAATTGGTTGTATTAAAAATTTAAGCCAGTTCATCCCCTCCAGAAGCTGGAACAAAACATTTAGGACATGGAGAGTGGTGGATGCATGCGTTTCACATTGACTCGTGAGTACCGAATTTACACTAATATGAATCGGTATTGAACGATACCTATGGGAGCTGGTGGGAGGTTAGCAGACTCCTTTTTCATCAGCCGAATAAGTCAGCGATCAGCACATCGTGAACGAGAACTCCAACTTACTTAATAGTCACCCATTTAACTGAAACAAAGGTTGCAGCATTTGACTGACAGCTTATCTTTACGGGATGGTCGTTCAAGGTTGATGCATTGGCTCAGCCGCGAACTTGTCATCTTGCTGTTCCCCTTGGAAAAAAATTTAGTGCACTCAGATGACGTATTTCATTCATTTCTCTGCTTATCCACTCGAATCCGAAGTACTAGGTACTCGTCCACGACTCATCTATAGTGGTTTTCTCGTTTTCGATTATTCGGCACATTGTGTAGCCTGTACCACCGGACGAATGTTTGGATGAGTCAAAGAACTTCCTGCAGTTTAAATCCAGACAGGTGAGCTATGTTGGTTTGCTTGTATGACAAGGAGGTCGGACAACCACGTCGAAAACCTTACTTAGAAGTAGTCATTACGTACTGACGAAGTTTTGGCTGTTGACTTCATAATGTCATCTGTATACCGAGTAAATAGTTTGAGGCATTTGCTGGTTCAAAAGAGACTCAACTGTGAAAAATTTAGACTTTGCTGGATTTGTACTCGTTGCAAACACAGGACTTCTTGTCACTTTTCGACCTCAGCCTAAAACCAGATTGTTCATAGTGTGATCTAAGTGAATATCTGCTAAACTACTTATCAGTTATACAGTTTCAGCATTCAACAGTGGCGTTGGTGGATTCCAACGAACTTTGAGAATTCCTTCTGAGACAGTCGATTTTATGGATCATTTGGTAAGTTCAACATGAGACAGCTGGACGGGTTGGCCAATGAAATGTGAATATTTTGAGCTTGGCGTGGCTTCGTAGCTCAGCTAGTAGAGCACTCACTGCGTTTCGACATACCGATTTTATTGCTTGTTCGAATTTGGCTGCAGTTCAGATGTTCCACCATTTGGTCTCTTACGTAGATTGGTCCTGCTTTTACGGTGGAAAATAAAAAGTGACCAATTTTAGTGCGAGCAAAGTTTCATCACAGAATGATTTAATACGATGTGGAACAACAGAAGAGACATTCCCACATTTATAAACCCACTCGATGCGACAACATCTCTTTACGTCTGGGCTAGGAGTGTGACACCATTTACACGTTGAGCTGTGTTCAGTGTGGAACAGTTGTCCTCATTGGCCAAGGAAGTTATCATAATCCGATTCACAGCACTCGCAAATCACTGGTGAACTTCAGTTGTCTTTCGTTTCTTGTTCGAATGCCTAGAGGATTGCTACTGACAGGCTTTGAGCTAGGCGAAGTTTTGACGTCGCTTACAGTGGATTTTGACCGTAAAGAAATCGGATGAGGTCTGAAGAGATCGGGGAGCGTTGTGACTAGCCACATTGTAGCTAATAAGGGTCAATGTATGAAAGAGCGAGTCGAAATCAAAAGAAGCCATACACCTAACACTAAGTGGACAACATTGGTGTACGCGCTGTCGGACTGGATTAGTATTGGCAAGACCTACGCCTGCAATAGACCATCATGTGAAGGTGGCAGTGGGATAATACAGGTAGCTTTCGTTTTGTACTAAAAATTGGAATTGACATTTCCATGGGGAAAGTAACATGCTCCATCTGACACCCAGGCACTTTCCGTTCAACCGCTCTTTCCGAAGCCAATATAGTGGTGACTTTGCACAACGTCAGCTGTAACCGATATACAGCCTTTGGGACAAGACATTGACTAATGGGCAACCAAATTAATACAATGACCTGACCGTCTCTTAATCTTTATTTTGGCACAACTTCGAAGCTGTGTGAATTACTATCCCATCGATTATATCGCAACAGTTGAACCTACTAATCGAGAGGTCAGCCAAAGGACACTATTAGGCAAGTTTGGAATGTTTTAAGTAAAACATAACTCAAATAGCATGCATGTGCTTTATTTTGCATTCAGAAAATAAAATAAACTATCTTTCGATGGTGACACCAAAGTGTGATTGACCTAATAATTATTAGGACAGCCATTTTTATTCGATGTCCTGTTTAATTGTTTTATGATACACTGTTATTTGCAATAAAAGTTCTCAATTTTTAGCATTGCATGCAAAAAACAATAGATTGATGTGTACAAATTTGTCAAAATTATTACCAAGCAGCAAATCTTATGATCATATGACAGGTTGTACGGTGACCATCTAATCGACATAGGAGATGCCTTTTATTTGAGGGTGTCATTTATCATGCTGTCTTATGTCGGAAGTGTTTGACAATAGTAATACGAAATATTGAACAAAATGGCATTGATTAGCAGGATGACAGAACAGAAATAAAACTGTAGTAACTGTCAACATTATTCTAGTTGCACAGGTTTAGTTACTAACGCATGATGTAGTGATTTGAGAAGCATAGTTAAACTGAAATTGTTTTCTGATCAGTATGCTGGCCTCACACATCTGTTGCTTTGTTGATGAAGTGACATGTCGTCACTGCAAATTAGACTTGGGGATGCACCTCCTTGCTTTTGATTCCGGGGCTTATGTAAAACTCTGCAGATATTGGTGAATTGGCAACCAACATGAAAAGTGATTCTAATCAATGTTTATGGCTTGGGTGATAGCAATTGGATTCTTGTGGCTTGGATAATCGTCATTGGATCTGGCTCCAAATCGGTTTTGCTCAACGGATCGTTCCAGTTCCAGATGATTAGGCTAACTGCATTGTCGGTTTTGAAGGAAACTTCCAGACAAGCATTCTTATGTACTTTGTAATTGATGTCCAGCCTAGTGACATGTTTTTTGTGACATACAAGAGACATTTTGGGATACCCGTGTAGAAAGTGTGCTCAAAAATCAGCATGCATCGGATTTCTAACATGTCGCAGGTTCAACCTCAGATAAATCGCATGGAACGAGTTTTTACGGAAACACGTATTTGCCTGGGGGAAAAGCTATAAAAAGTGACATTCTATCTCTGTTCTTGTGGGATAAGTGTATACTCGATGAAGTCAGTGTTTTATGAGTAAAGTGGGTAGGTGTCGCCTGCCTGGTTGGGGTCCTCGTGATCACTCAAACCGCTGGTTAGAGACGCTATCCGAGATGGCGATGTGTCGCAGTCAATGGCGTACCTGTATCCATAACATTTCTAGTTCTTCCGCCTAGTCTTGCTTTAATAATTTTCAACCTCCCATAGTAACGTTTTCTTCCAGGATATTCCACGTCACTGTTGAGGTGAATGGCGGCCCGAGCCACAGTACCTTTTGGTCAGGCTCATGGCTGTTATGATGATGATGATGATGATGATGATATATACTGTAACTAATGGTCATGGTAAATACACCATCTACATTGCGCCCCTCAGGTTCAATGATTCATGATGCGTTCTTGATTCCATATCCGCTAGAAACGGTTCCGTTGCTACACCATCAATATGCTGAAATCTTTGGTTTAAGAAATATAATGTGATGACTCCAGTGCACAACAATGCGATCATATAGAAGTGAGACATGAATTGGAATAGGATTGCATTTAAAATATAATTGGTTGTGTGGTCAGTAGCCTCTTACAACGGCATGTTCATTAAAGGTGATGATACTGTGTTGAATGAATGCTTCAGTTGTCCGTTTATACCTCACTTGGCGTATCAAGTTAAACATTTCACGTAATTTGTTGTACCATTGCTATTCCAACGCATTTTAATATTTCCACCAGCCACTAGGCAAGTTCTGTTGAAACAAGCCATGTGTGGTCGAAATAAGTCGCAGCGATGGCCTACCTGATTTATGGATCTTCGAAATTCCGTGCACATGCGAAATTCTCATGTCAGGTGGCTCCATCGTCAGATTGAGCACGCATAAGAATGTTTTGTGGCAGACGTGTTACTTCATTTTCTATGAAAATCGTATTCCCTAACCGCTTGTCTGACATATTTTTAATCGTCGTTAAATATGTTACTTATTTTTACAATGTGGTTAGTTTTTGTCTTCACTCCAACCCCATGATACAGGACATAACAAAATTGGGATTATTATTTTTTCCCCACTGCTTTCAGTTGCTTGTTACACTTAAACATTGGGAACATTTTTGTGTGACCAGTTTAAAGTGTAACTGATCCAACGTAGTTTGGTGGTAATTAACCTGTGATTATGTGATAACAATCCCTTCACTAGCTTTGTGATACCACTTTAAATGTTTTGTTACAAAAGTTCATCCAATATCCTAGCGCATCTCTTTAACCCTGTAGACTTTACCCGCAAATCGTGCGGAGTGATTAAGACACGTACAACCTCAATGTGAGCACACATTAACCGTGCTAGAATTAGATCAATGTGTTGTATGTGATTGTCTGGGTATATATCTCGGTTGGTTCATGTGGTACCACGTGGATTTTTGACCGAGAGTAAGCGGAGTAAAATGTGCGTTCAAGTCTGACAATTCTCCCTATAACACGGCTCATCCACTTGTTTCACATCGCCTGGGGTTACTGGTGTTTGATCAGATGACTGGGGCTCTTTTTCTTTCACACTTATTCCACACTTTTAACTTGTTTCAAATTCTTGCAAACGATGGGAGTGCTTTTACAACAGCCGGTTAATTTAGTGAAAGCGAAGCCGCTCTTTTATATTTGTGATTGTTTCACTTTGTGTAGACTTGATCGGTGTCGAAAGCGTGAAGTGGATTAGCAGTGATCAACTATATTTTTTTAGGCAAAACCTACATACTTTTCTCAATCCTTTCTGCAGGTTGAGGTCAAGCCGTACGTGCTGGACAACCAGATGTGTGACGAGTGTCAAGGGACCCGGTGTGGTGGCAAGTTTGCACCGTTTTTCTGTGCCAATGTGACTTGCCTACAGTACTACTGTGAACAATGTTGGGTTCAAATCCACAGCCGCAATGGACGTGAGTACCACAAGCCGTTGGTTAAAGAAGGCGCTGATCGTTCACGTCCAACACTATACAAATAGTGAAGTTGGTATAATGATTTCACACTATTCTGTTTCGATCTGTGCTCTCTCCGACGCTTTTCTGTTAGATCATACCCGTTGGCCGGAATGTCCAGATCTGACGCCCTGCGTTTTTTTGTTGTTGTTTGCTTTTGGGTTTCACATCATCGCTTCGGTCGATCTATTATACATCGCTTGCTCACCGGGATCAGACTAATGACCACGACTTCTCTCACGTGGTTCACTACCTCATTACAGCGATCCGCTCTCACTACTCACTTACTTGTTCTCTTTCACCACATATTCTCTTGTTATCGCTCACGATTGTGCTAGACTTTTTCGTTATTCGTTGTCATTCGCTGTAGTGAAGAAACCTCTCCATTGTCAGTTATTTGCCATTTTCTAGTCTGTGATCGACCCATTTTTGTTGTACTACCCTGCTACCCTCAAACCCACTTTTCTACCGCCATGTCATCAACGCACACCTCGCCCCCAGTTGATGCCAGGTCTCACCACAGTTGTTTCATGCGTTTTTAGCTGACTTTGTTCTAACCCACTCAACAGCAGTCTTATTCCCTTGTACTCGCATGCGCGCGAAACTAGTGTTAGCTGTGATCTTTGTTGTGTTTTTTTTTGGTTTCTTTTGTTTAACCAACTACCCCGTTCACTTCACCATTATTTTTTCTCACATCTCACTGTTCTCATCCGTGTCGCACAATTCGTGATTCTCATAGACCTCCTTTCTCTGTTTGTGTTGGTTTCTACTGCTCACCTTCTTGGTTTGCAGTGTTCCGAGGATATTTTGGGAGAATGGGCTGCGACTTGCTACACTGACATTCTTCCATCCACAGCTTGTATGCCACACCAAAGATATTCCACGGTTCCTTTGTGATTTCATCAGCGCCCGTCAAGGCTGTGTTACGTGCCGATCATTCGTCTTTTTGAAGAGCGTCCCGTCTGTGGCCACCTGTGTATTCGCGCGTGTGCGTTTGCCGATTGTGGCAAGCCTGTATCTCAGGAACATGCCATCAATTCGGTACAATAACAGAAAGACTGCAACGATATTCTCTCACTCCATTTTTCGCCACTTATGGTCTGTGTTCTAACCGGTCGGTCAGCTTGCTTTATGCATCCACCTTATTTTTGTAGGCTAACAGTTCTGAGTTGCACTTCCGCTGATTTCGCACATACCATCATTTACGTCCATCATTTATTTCTTCTCTTCCTTCCTAATGCATGTCCAGGTTTCTTGTTTTTGTTATGTTTCTGGTTCCCCGTTTTGATACTGCGTATTCGCTTGCCATCGATGTATTTCAGAGAGTTGGCTTCGTTCCGAACAATACTTCAGTGTTATGTGGGTGTCTGTGTTCATTCATCTGGCAATGCATTTTCTCCTCTTACGGTCTACCTAACACTTTCATTCATTTGTACTCTATGGACAAGTGTTCATCTTCTGTATGAAGAACGTCTCCGATAATTAATACCACGGTTCTAGATGGTTTCTCACACGCTCACGAAATCTCACAAATCGTGTTCAACCATCCACTCCTGCCCACAGCTCATTCAATCTCGGTCTGTTTCTATTGCTTAGCAGTATGCGTGGCAATGATCTCACGTTTGTCATTAATCTGTCTTTTATGCACTGGGTTTCTTCCAAACGGATTATTTCTCTTATGTGTTTTCTTCATCCGGGCTCGTTAGGGACCGAGTTTTCCTCTTCAAGTATGCTTCCGTCGGTTTTATCTCGTTCTACGTGTATCTTGCTCGCTTCAACCTAGCTTGTGTTGCTGCATAACCCGTTGAGGGTTCCTTCAGTTTGTCATCAACAGCCAAACGTTTGTATCACGATTCTCATCGCTTGGCAAGTTATACCTCTATATTTATCTAAGCCTTGTTGTTTGGCTTCTATCCCATTCTGTGCACGCTGAAGGCTGCATTGGATTTTCCCATGCATTGTTAGTAGATTCGTGATCACAACAACAGCAACTATTATTGCTAATTTCTATTTGGTTTTACATCGCTTGGCGCGAGTTTTTCACACAATTATTGTTACTCATTTTGGTACGTTTTTTTAATTTTTGCATACATCTGTTTGGCAAAGAAATTTTGAAAAATATTTTCGTAGCGTTTTATTGTTACGGCTATGTTTATAGATTTTTTTGCCCTCAAGCAAAGCTTGTAGACTGACCGGATTTAGTTCGGACGATTGCTATGAATTTTGATGACAGTCATTAGATAACTTTCTTTCCTTTTTACCCCTTCTTCTGTTATTTTGTGTCTGCTTTCATACGGTTTTCGATGTCTATATTCCTACGTTTCGAAACACTATTGAAAATGTGTGAAACTGCCTACCAACCTATTTCCCTTCCCGACCCGATGTATACCTTTCCCGGAAGAAACCTGGTTTGTCTCCCTAGTCGTCAAGGTTCGCATTTCCTCTTCTTCTTTCCTCTATGTTTGGTGTCACGAGCTAATTTGCACGATTAATCTCTTGCGCAACCCAGTCTGTTGATCGGTCTGTGTACTATCCCTTCGCGGGTGTGCTTTACCAGAGGTTATGTTGTGGTCTGCAACTGTCGTATAACTTAATTAAGCCCTTGGTCGCCTTCAGTAGTAGGTCAGCCAGCATTGCCATCATTGTCGATGGTAACACTTGGCACACGGTATAACCCTCCTTGTTTTCCGTAGCGAGACGTTTATTTTGTCGTCTATTCTCGACCTTGCCCCACTTCTCTTTGAAATCTGTTCTCACCTATGTGCAATCATTTTTCAAGTTTGTTTCATTTCCAACCGTCACTGCCTACTGATCGCATGCGATTTTCTACAATTTTTCATCTGGTTTAGTATTTAAACTATTTTTATAATTTATATTGATTTGAATATATTTTGAGTACCGTTGTCTCCAAGGTGGATTATTAGGTTGCACTTTTCAGTCCCATTTCTCTCTGAATCTTGTTTTTCCGTTTTCTTTTCTGCTGGTAGCTCTAAGACCCTTATCGTTTTTCGTTCAAATAGTCCCTTTCTTTGTCTTGGCGTTTTCGATTCTCGTTCATGTTGTATTTGCTCTTCATTTTTTGACTGTTTTCCGTGAGATTTTCCGTTGACTCATTCCTTCGCTCACACGTTCACGTGTTCGTGCCTGTCTGTTTTCTTCCTTTTTGGCAATTTATTCTTCACATTGTTCCATCTTGAAGCAGCTGCGAGTTTGATCATTTCGTTTCTTTTCCCACTCTGGTCCCTAGTTTTCTGCACCCATGATCCATCTTATGCATTGGATCAGTATCCTGCATGAACGTTTTCTGTGTTATCACGATTGTCTTTTGTTCTCGTCACTGTGGTACTATAAAAGCTTTGCTGATAATACTACCACGGATGCATTGTTGTTCCTTGTTCTGATACGTTGCTGACTGGGTCAGTTGGGTGCGCATTCGGATCTGGACCTTGGGGTCAGTTATTTTCAACTGGCTACATGATTGCAATTGTGAAAGTTTATCGTTGAATCGTGTCGTCCTAAGTGCTAAGCAAATATTTCGGAGTTGTGCTTCATCTCTGCAGATGAACGTTGTGGGATAGAATAAGAATGGTGTTGAATGAGTATGTTAGATATTAGCAAGTGGTGTAGCGCAAGCCACTTGGGGTGATGGTTTAAAGCGCAGGCGTCCTTTGGCTTCGGTCACTGTGACAGGTTAATCCGTTTCGGATGCCGCCAACCAATAGATATGAGCTCTGCAGCCATCACTTGGCTGTGTGTATGTGCGTGCAAATGAACACCTCTATTTTGATCATCTCACACGTCGCGCATCAGTAAGCTGACACGTGTGCTTTTATTCAGTCACTGGAAAGAACGGCGGACAGACGTGAGGTTTTCACTAAGCCGAATGTTGTATGAGGTTGACATCCGTCACGAGTTACCTTCATGTTTTATTGATTATAAAAATTAGTAAGAAAAGAACTGATTAATCTAGTACTCGGAAAGTGAGCCGTTTTCCCCTCCAGTACCCTTCGCGTATGAGGTATCTTGATGTGTGCACATTATTCATCAAAACACGTTCTGCCATATGGAATGGGTAGCTGTTGTTTCTGACGAAATAGTGAGTTCAAATGTTGACACTAACTCTTGCAAGTTAGCTGTACTCTTTATCTCATACTCATTGGAATCTGTAGATCATTGCTGGTGCTGAGAGCACCACGTGGAAATAATTTTACAAGGTAAGGTAGCACACGTAATCTGCGTTTAATGATCCAAATTCACCAGAAGCACACGACCGATTTCGCGGTTGTTGCCACTCATTAGATGTACGTACCCGACGGACTCTGATCACACACCCTACCATAGGAATGGCATGTGTTGAAATCTGTTGTCAACTCATTTGCATTAGTTGTACCGTTTATTTCAGACTGAATGAAGTACGCAGACCAATGCTGATGTTGAGAGCAACAATCACGAAACCGGTTGTGTGCTTCCGATGAATTTTGACCGCTAAACACATACTACTTGTGCTACCTTACCTTATAAAATGAGTTCATATTGTTTAACCACTCTTCATGGGATGTTATCTATACAGAGACTAACCTTATCTGACCTCTGTCGTTTATTCCGATGGCTTTGCTAAACTCAAATCATCCGTTCTTTTATCGCGCAACTTTATGGTGCCCACGGAAAACTAAAGTCGCCTCAAAGTATATGTACGTGCATTTGGTCCGTTTCACCTAACTTTGGGTAGATTTTGCCTGTAGTTTACTGGAATTACGGTTTAGTTGCAGTATTGTTACCTTTAATTTGGAAATGGATTTTAACCTTTCGATGGTCCAACTCGAGCTTATTAGGACTATCTCACCGTAACCTACACTTCTATGTTCGGGTCTGAAATGCTATTGAGCTACCTCTATTAGGCGTAGGTTTCATTTTTAGATATCGTAGTTTTTGGGAAATTTTAGTCACGCAAGCTGACCTGGCCGGTACGATTACTTACGGGCTGCTGTTACTGGTGAAATTGGTCAAGATGTCTGAAGGGCACATCTTATCCTACTCGCTTGTTTTAACCTCCTTTGGGGACACAGTTTAACCATATTTAGAATGCATAGTTATTAAACCGTTGTCCATATAGCTAGCCAGATAGACGGTATATCTGATGAATTCACTTCATCCTAAGTAGGCTAGCGAGCCGTATGTCCCATAGGGACCATGAAGCTGCACACAGTGGACAGTAACTTGATCTGTACGCTGACAAACTTTGAAGTAAGCTGCAAAGACTTGGCTCTTCAGTGTGATCCATAAAAGTACCTTTCCAGCACGCTTTTCCTATACGTAATAAGTTGGTCGGGGACGATGGTATTTCTTTGCCTGAGGTAATTTAGATTATAGTGGTCAAACGAACTTGGTATACTAAGTTGTGTTCGGAGCGGTATCAATGACATTCAGCTCCGGTGCTCTTCAGGGCTGAGTCGCATGTAAGGATTATTGACTGTATTATGTGAAGTAAAACGTGTGCTGTCACCCTTATATAAGTTGAGCGGCACGCTAAATCCATATTGGTGACGGAGAAGGCGATTATACTCATACCAAACACGAGCTACTGACAAGATGTTTAACGCTTTACTTTCACTGCCAAGTGTTACGTGCGCTCTCGTTAACTAATGTGGGAGTTATCCAGGTTTCGGAAGCCCACTAAGGCTAACCGGATTGATAGGTCAGATCTAGTGGTCATAACATTAAACTGCAATGGTGATACAAATTCGGTCATCAGGTGCCCCCCATCTCACTTGGAACGAAGGCATTCCCCTAGTCTTGTGACGGCTGTTTGTTCATAAGTGTATCGTCCATGAATAGTATAGTGTCTTGTAGCCCTTATTGCGGCTTTAGACGGTCCGTAAATAGGTTGCTGCGTTCATATTACAGTTGGCTGGGCTTGTCGCTATGACCTCTGTGTCATTGCTGATCAAAGTTTGTGACTAAGGTTGTGTGGTCTGTAGCTTCCCATTACTTTATAATTACGAGCGTACAACAATCTGTTCAGTTTCATCGAGTAGGGTTTCTGTCTGGTCATAAATTTGGCCATGTACTCATCGCATGTGGAGTTGTGGTTATTAACTACCAGACAATCCATAGGGTGAGCGTTTGCTTTCAGCTACAATTAAAATAATACAGGCTATTTATGTCATGAAAAAGCGAACAATATACCAGAGAAAGCCAACTGTCAGAGTTCACAATCGTTGTCACTACCATGGTAGCGAAAACCCTACAAACAGTTGTTTCTGAACCCACGACACAGATAGCAACCGCTTCAGCATGTGATGTTGAGTAGATAACGCGAAATTCTGTTGTAGGATCGCATTGATATCGTGTCATTAGAATATCACATGCGGTAGTTGATGCAAGCTCCTTGTTTCCGTGCCCGGCTGTGGAATCGGGCGATCTGTTTTTGACCTACTTCGGGATGTGCTCCATTACCCAGGTTCGTAACTGACACTCAATCCTGTCTATGTATGATGCTCCGCATCTGCATCGATATTCATAGATGGTGTTGGATTCCGCTGAATCGAATACAGGTTGTCTCACACAGGACGTTGGAATTCGGAATGTTCTGAACATAATCACTAGGATGACCGCATTGTGTGTTCTCGCGTTAGAACTAACCAGACGACAGAATATGTTGGGATATATCATCACCCTTAACGAATACCCTCTGTCAGTTATCAACTTCACATTATTCGCGAAGGGGAAAGTTCCGCCTTACTGTTAATTTTCACCGCCTACTGTGGAAGCAAAAGGAATTGGAATTCATACTATTGAAAAATAAAGGATTTTGTAGGTAGAACTTCGACGTCATTCACATTTGATCGTAGCCCTTTTCGTTTGACTAGAAGTTACAACTAGCCTGTTGAGTTTTGCTTTTGTTTAATCTCGTCCGTAATGTATATTCATGTCCGGACAATAATTTGCACTTCAACCCTTTTTTTCTTGAAGCTGGTGTATCAACCATTACTCTGTTACTTTCACAATAAACATGGCTATATTGTGAGATATGAACGTTTAGCTACAACCTCTGACCGATAAGTCAGGTTGCCTGATTGATTTCGACGTATTTGCTAGCAATTCTTTTATTATTGACTACGCATTACTAATATATAAAAAAATCACTTTGTTCTCTGTGGTGTGAAGTTTCAGTTAGACTGGAAGTTGGGGATCGTCAGGTTTTTTGACAGCGGCTTATGGAGGGAATGTGGTTGTCTGTGTTTAAACGGTCAGCATTTCTGTCATGGTGCGTCTTTGTGACCTGACGAGTGCGTCATTTGGTCTGTGATCGACTTGCCCAGTCTTTATCTCCCTTATTCCTCCTCGATGCATCCGAAGAAGATATGTACAAGTTTGTGAGTAGTAGTTGGAAACAAGCGGGAAACCGTACAGTTTTTTTGATCATCAGGTTGCCAGAGAGTGACAAAAATAATTTAGCACCCTCAGTTGATGTAAAGTAGCCTGAGTACAAACGTTCATATGATGAGTGCCTGTTGATAGCTGACGAGTCCATCCGTATACTCTGCCATAACACTAACAGTATGTGATGTCAAACTGATTGATCATTTAAACTGGGTACAAACTTACAGATGAATTGAGTGTAGAGAACTAAGCATCAATTGGTGAGTACCTCGATGGTAAACAACACCTAGCGAACGCAATGAATTTTCCTAAGTACTATCTCACTTTCACATATTTTGAATTTCGTTTTTCACGCCAACCAACTCCGCCATCGTGTATTACAGTAATTTTCGCCCAAATAAGCTTTCAATGAAAAACTTCGTATAGGGCCCGAGAGAGGCCGTTTCTAGTCCGCGAATATTGTTTTCTCAACGAGACTGAGGATCATAGTTATTATTATTATTGAGATCTGAAGCATTATGTATAGTTACCGTGTGTATCTGTTTTGCAGTTATAATTGTGTTCAGAGAGAATTGTTGGACGTACCTCGATCCGTCATTGTCAGAAGCAAAGTTAATTTGGTTCCGTTGTAGTTTATTATATTCCATGAATATAATACTCACGTAATCGATAATGGTTGACCGTTCAAGGGACAGAATATTGAGGTGCTGAAAGGGATAGTACGAGAGTTAATCACTGAACTGGTGAGTTGAAAGCCATATTCCCGGTGGCCTGATTGAACATGCAAACTCGTAGGGAGTAGCACATGCGAAACAGGGGCACGACAACACGAATTGTATGTGTGTGTACCGCGTGTGCGGTGGTTGCAATGTGCGAAACCAGAAATTCTCGATTAATCTAAACTGTATTAACCAGAAGTTCTTAATGGCTTAAGCATCACTTGATCACATTTACATAAACGGACGGAAACCATCCTGGTGTGGTTACCAAATTTGTAACTGTTAAACCGGACGTTCGGTCTCGGTTAACCGTTACGCTCATGGACCAACTTCGTACAACATGGAGACACCGTGGGACAGTGTTCTATCGAAGTAGGGGTTCGAACGATAGTCCTGTATGAGGAGACAACATGGACAAGCGTAGTTCAAGATCAGGTCAAACATGCAGGATTGAAAACCAGAATGGCGTCAACAACACGGCATCACGCCGCGTTACAGGTTGTGTCTTTTAACTGGGCGAAACGATAATTGGTGTAGTCGACAGAATTAAAGAAGTTTCTGCTAGCACCGATCACTACAAATGTTAAAGTGGCAAAACCATCACAAGAATACCATAGGAACTGATGCAAGAAGAAAAACAGGTCAAAGTTGGTCGTTCAAAGCCTGTCAGTCATACAGACCTTTCGAGTTTGGACTTAATATTTTCGTTCTAGTGGCGGTCAATATTTCAAACAGTAGCTTACCCGCATTTATCTACTTTGACAGGCTGAATCTTTTCTTGGTGGACGGGACTACAACGTACAGCCTGTGTAGGACATTGGAAAATAACACATTCTGGACCAATTAAACCGAACCGAATACTCAGTTCCTTGAAATTATTTTCTCCGAGAGATTCTAGGTATTGTTTTTTAAAAGTTACATTCAGTTTGGCATCAAATTCAAACTGCTGCTTACTTGTGGGTAGGTTAATTCCGCAGTGATATCTGACTACTACAGTATTCTAGAAAGTAACCAGTTTTACTAATCCGATGTCTAGTAGATAGAGCCACGAAAATATGCTCTAGCGACAGCATCGAAGAAGAAAGACAGTTTATATTTAATACACTCGTTGAAAATGGCTATCCAGAGCAATTTATTCACAAAAATATGCTAATAGGTGCTAAGATAGATAAACCACAAACTGCAGACAAAAAGTCTGTCTACATCTCCTTGCCCTTCAAGGGTGATAGTATCGCGGAAACCGTGACCAAGAAGCTTAATATAGCAATCAATAAGACGTATTTTGCAGCTCGACTACGCGTTCAGTTTACCTCCACGCCAGTATTGCGCTCTCAGTTGAAAGATATATTGCCTGTTCATGCCGGCTCTTTTTGTGTTTACCGTTTCGTTTGTTCCTGTGGAACAAGCTACGTAGGCCGCACAACAAGGCGATTATCCGAACGCATTCGGGAGCACCAACCGGTGTGGCTGACACGAGGATCGATGAGGCCCTGTTCGTCTGCGATTGCTACGCATTTGATCGAATCAAACCATCGGATCAATCGGACCGAATCGTTCAGACCAATCTACCGAATATGCGGGATACAATCGAAACAGGTCAAAGGTCGTATGCTATCAGTTTTACTATTATCCGAATCCACCCCATATGGGTTCTGTATAGATCTGGAAGTGACACTTTAAAAAGAAACACACTACTGAGGAGCAAAAAGAATTTGTTTTATATAGTTGTTGGCAGATTTTGTCGACAAGCTCGTGGCCGACATCCTGTTTGAGCACGATGCAGAGTTAGTTCCAAATATTGATGTCACCTTGTGTTAATTTAGCTTGCCAGGGTGAACGTAGAAGCTAAACCATTCGAAAGCTTCGATGTAAGAGTATTTCAAAATAAATCTTGTACTTACCATCATGTTGCTGCATACTCGGAAAGAAACTTCCACTTTTTGACGTTGGGAACTAGAAAACTTAGCTGTATTTCCTTACCATACACATCACGTGTCCACCGTATTTGTACTTCCACTCCGAGAATGAAAGAGTAGTCGGGCTGCATATTGGTTCTTCAGAAGATCTAATGAATACAGTTCAGCAGTTAATGATGGCTGTAATACCGTAGAGAACCCGCCAGATTGAATCCCAACGTATACTAATGCAGTGGGCAACAATGGTTTGGTATCTCTGCTGATCCCGGCTGCCAACGTTCACTTCAGCTTGTCTTTTCTGGATGCACACTTCCATATATGTCTGCTATATGATGACTGATATGAACTGGAGGCCACTTCCTTCAGCCGTGCAACTAGTTGCACGTTGTGTATGCCCGTTCCTTTTTACAACTCATCTATTAGTCATCAAGGTCACTTCACCTTTGCAGTGAGGTCGTCTCCGACGTTCGACAATTTATAAACTCCGTGGTACGTGTGGTGAAACGATCGTATTATACCACTTAGTAGTCAGGCATGAGAGTGTATTTGGATATTGAAGTAATGGGGAGTTACAAGAAGAAACATTACAGTGCACTTTTACATGAAATGATGTTTTTCTCTGTACATGAAGTAGGCATTAGAAATTGTTACATCCTTGGATCAATGTTATATGCAAATGAATATGTTTGTTGTGTTGGAGTGCACACCCAGTGAGTTTGTTGTCCAAATAAACAAGCCTTGCGCCATCCGTGTTCATGGCTGGCAAATTTAGTAAAGCAGCAGCCATTAATATTACCAGTTGTGCGTAAATACTAACACCAAAGTGAATAGGCCACCACATCTTCACTCGTTGCTGTGTAATAAATCCACTTCACTTCAATTGGTGTAGGCTGCATTCTTCAAAATAACAATGTTCCAATCTCTACCAGCGGTAATGGCACCCAGCCATTCCAACGTTTGTTTGAGTTCTCAGGGATGGCAGGAGTTCCCGTGCACACCTGTAGTATTTAGCACCTGGCACAAAGTCGTGCTGAAGCTTCGCTTACGTTCGTCTTCCTAGCACTATCTTGTGTTCAATCAAGTTTGCCTGCTTTTACAGTAAGTAGACTATGAAACGCAGGTCGTTTACAAATTCACCTATCTTCTCACTACCACTCTCAAACTGCTGTAGCATCAGGCCGAGAAATTGTCGACACATGAATCACCGACCGAACAAACTAGTGTTGTGAGCCAAGAACACAGATGGCTGACGGGTTATTATTCAGGAAAGTAGCACATGGGCTATGCGTTTCAATACTTGCGCCTTCTTGAATGGTGCCGACTGTACTTGATATTTTTACGTAGTCTTCGTTTGGTATGTTTCTGAGTGTCAGTATTAATGGGTGTAAGCCCATTTCGTATTTATTCTTTTATTTGGTAGCTATTGTTGGTCATACACTAGGTTGGAGCTAATTATTTGTCATAATGTCCAACAATACTGGGAATATACGGTTTGCTTCCAAGTTCCACCGCGCTTCTCTTGGGTTAGAAACCTGCTGAGATCACATTTTATCCTTTTCAGAAAAAACATCCTAAATTGCTAGTGGACAAGGGTTCCGAACATACCCACTTATCCGCCACAGAATGATGGACCCGATTAGTGATCAGTCCTATGACCTGACCTAAACTGAACGACATGAGACACCTCAACACAACGTCTTCTGACCCGGACTATTCTTCGGACGTATCAACGTGTTCATCGATCACCAATCGCTGTGGCAAATTTGGCATGCAGAACCGACTAAGAGACAATCTCTGTGGCTCATTCCTACGACGGCAGCTTATGCTATGGCACTTCTCAGCCGGAATCGGACCCTGCAACGTTGTAAGCACTACCTAATGCTGAAACGGCAAGGGAAACACGAATAGCGTCAATGTCTTTTCTGTGTGGTCACTCATGTTTACTCATCGGCTTAAAGTAAACCTCGATATCCACCATGTATTTATTTTTTTCAAACCTACATTAGCTTTGCTAAGCCCAAACCAAATGGTTTGCAAACGTTTACGGCTAACGATCACTTTGACTGTCCAAAACACGGTTACCTGCAGACCAATAGCAAAGTCTACTAAATGGCTGCACGGTCAACATCAACGGCACCAAACACACATAATCAGCTTCCTCCCAATTTAATTGGCGTCCATTTGCACAAGCTGTGTGGGAGATAGCTGTCAGTTTAGGGAGTCCGTACTATTCTCAAGGATTCTGATTTATCCCTTTTACAAGTTTTCTTATGCGCGTTTATCACTTGTTGCTTCTCCTATTGATCGGTTTATTTTGTCACGTTCCAACACCACTGCATATTCACGGAAACTTGATCTACCTTACTACGGCATAAAACACTGTCCTTTCGAAAACGTTTCAAATAAGCTGCTGAACATTTTCAAAATCAACAAACTGTTCAAAAATTTAAACAAATTTAGCTTTCATCCTGAGTGAGTTTCATATTATTTTCAGGCTGCTTGCTCACCACATACTTGTTGGCTTTTCAGGCATTTCGGAATTGAAACTCATTGGAAGACTTTTCGACGAGAAGCTAGTGAAACCTCCACATTCTAGCCTATGAACTTGTGCACCTTGCACTTTGAAACTTTCAGGGTTTTTGTATTGTATAAGCCTAGCGACTTAGAAGGATATACAGTGATGCTACTTATGTCTAGTCCCTGTCAGCGCTGAACTGGCACACTTCGACCGCATTGTTATGGAGTAAATCATCGAGCAAATCGACCCCGTAGTATTCAACTTGCCATCCATTCCGCACCCTACACATACGAATTCATTAGAACTCAGCACTCGTCACTAGTGTGGCTTTGGACGATCTCTTCGTGCGAGCCTCGTAACACCACGGTTACCACTTTTGAAAGCGGAAGCCATCGTCGACAGATATATGCATTAACTTGATGACCTACGCAATATTTTCTTGAGCACACTGTTCCACTCGTCGGCCTATGCACTGAGCTCTGCAGTTCATACAATTCACATGTTGAGTTAGTTTCACTCCGGACTGACATAGTAGTGTAAGGAGTGGAACCTTAGTCTTTGGTCTTTTGTGTATGTACTAATGATGTTAGGAGTGGCTAACATGTCTATCACTCCGGTTACATGGCCGAGGGTCTTTTCGCCCTCACCCTTTCGGAGAAGGCATGCGTAGTGACCAACAGTCGTGAAGCTTCACAAGGATCTGGGCCGCAACGATCTTTTCCCGCTCGTTTGTTCTGGAAGCACGCTTCTACGTGCACCTGCCGTAGGACTGAACTCAGCAAGACTTTCTTCAGTCTTGCAGCTAACACATACAGCGAATGACTTCCCCTTTTACGATTAATTTATCATACTAGTCTTCAAGGTCGTTTAACTTGTAATTTTTTAGATGTATTTAACGTAACAGAAAGTTCTAAGCAATTTTCAATTGATGGGCTCTTGTGTGTCACCAAATGGTCATAAGCTCACATCGCGCCTTCCCACTTTATTGTTTGATGGTTGCCGTTTTTGTCACAAGCTACGTTAGAACTAACTACCTAACTACGGTTTGTTTCCAAACACTGCTGCATTGTTAGTTTGTTGCCTGTTGGGGTCATAGATCTTTTGTTTTTTTAAGGGAGGTATTTTGAATTTTTGGTAGGTGAGGGTCCAGCACATACTCAATTGTCTACTGGAATGTGACCGTACGTAGTCAGTAGAATTGAACTGTCGAAGAAGGAGAAGTTAGACCAAAGGTTTTTCAATATCGGGCTAGGGGACCTTAAAACGTTGGGGGTGTATTCGAGGTAAAAGCCTATTGCACGGGTCCCGAAGAATGGATTTTTTTGACATTTGCGTTTGAAACATCTACTTCCGTCTATCTGCAACATATCAGCTGCTTTTGATTCCCCGGCATTCATTACTAGGTTAGCCGAGGTTGTTAATAAGATTTTGAGAACCAATTCATCTTCCTAACTCATGTCTTTCACCTTACCTGCTCTATCTCAACAACAACAACAACGAAAACAACAGCAACGGGACACGTTCACCGAGCACTTAGGTGCACTAACATTGCAGATGTAACGAATGATGGATCACGTTTCCCGTAGGAGTCGGTCATTATACAACACCTATTTACTCAATCGTCAGCGTTCTTACACGCTGACCATCACAGCGTCATATTGTTGGTCACCTCACAACCTTGGTCACTGAACAAAAGGGCAATCACCCATGATCTTTAGAATCCTTTTCCTTGGTAAACGCACTGACCTGTCAGTAATAGCAAAGGCCCTTGCTAGCTTAATTCCAGTGTGTTGCTCATTCTTGACATCAGATTGGTCTACAGATAAGAGATTTCTCATTGATATCGGAGTTGAATAGTATCATTCCACAACGAAAGGAAACGAATTCTTCAATTAACTCACCTGCGTCGCGAGCAGCTGGTGGGAATCGAATTGCAACATACGGCGCAAGCTCGCTCACATTTAACCTAAGCTTGCTGCCAAAATCTCGTTAGATATTCATGATTAAACATGTTCAAAATGCAATTATCGGGGCTGGGTTATTGACAATCCTCATCCTCAGTGTCGTTGTTCGGTGGAGGACTTTTTCTGAATCACATATTGTTCTGCTGAGCCACGTTTACTCACACTGGAGACTGCAGTCCAGTTTTCCACTTTGCCCGACAGCTTCCCTCAACTCACAAATTCTTTGTGTCATTCCAGTACAATTAAGCAGGAAGTAGATCACCCCAACTTCAACACAGCCAGCCTCATTACCGCCTGGCTACAAAGATTAAGTACTGAGAAGCTGAAAACCGCTAACGGTGAATTTGCCTACAGGCTGAAGCTTGATAATATCCGGTTGACGAACAAACGTCGATCAGCCCCATTACGCATGATTCTCGAAGTGTTCGACGATGGGAGTCTGCACGACGATATTACTGCGCCTGACAAAGTTTGAATTGCGTAGAGGTTCCCGGCGTAATCATAAAAATACAATATAGCACACAGGCTGGTTTTATAAATCATCAGTTCAGATACATCATGTTTTCATTCATAAATTTGCAAGAGGATCGTTGCGGATGTAAACGGAGAAAGTATTGTTGATGAGGTGATTCAGGCAAATGTTCAGCCGTAATAAAGACCCCACCCAAACGGGTTCTGAGGGGCTGTCATGTTGGCCGGCTGATCTAGGTCTGTCAGGGTGTGGAGGAAACATTTCTGGGCACGGAGAGGTGAATTCGTAATAGCTTCAGCTGTTGACAAGATCCTGCGCCTCATTGCCTGATAAATTGAACAAAATGCCTCCCTCATACTGACGGAGTGGTTAGAATCAACCAGGTGTGATATTATGGCGCCGTTGATTAACTCCGTTATCTCATTGCGCAGCCAAGCTGGTTGTCGTTCACAGACCGTTCAAATAGGCGTCTAGTCATGCAACCAGCATGACTGGTTTAATAAGAACAAGTGATTGAATATACACAGGACTAAGTTGAAGAAGTAGACAGTTTATCGTTTAGGCCTGGGCAAAATCGGAGGTGGAAGTAAGATAAGCATGATGTTTGACGGAGAAAAATGTTCCATTAACAACACTAAAAAGCCTATTCGCAATAGGTTAAGCTGGCGTATTACACTTAAGGGTTAAACCGATGCTGGCGACCTTGTTTTCTACTGCATGCCTTTGCCAAACTCCATTGTGTAAGCCTATCAAGATACACCGTTCAGACGGGAACGTGATAACAGACTAACCTTGATCTGGATGAATTAATCAACCATCCACTCTCTGTTAGCCTCCTTATTGATTCGCCTTCGAAATTGTGATAAAGATATTGCGTGTGTAGCGATTTTGACAGTCACATCCAGTCTGTATCGACCCTATTCGTTATTGTCAAGTATGTTAGAGCTACGAGCGCCATTTGTACTCTTTTTGTTTCTAACTGTTGTCTGTACTTAAACTTTTGTTTGAACGAGTAGAGAGACCGACAATTCCCCCGTGCACCCGAACGTACGAACCCGCTGCGTGCATGCTTGTCGCTCCGCCCCGTTATCGCTTCGTATTTGTATCCGTTTATTCTCGCATTGATCTCGCAAGTCAACAATATACTCTTTGTCTACTCGCTGTATTATTCTCAACCGGTTGTCTTCGGTTTGCTCGATCCTACAAGTTGTACACTTGTGAATATTTCGGTTTTCAACCTACTTTTGTTTTAGTTAAGCTATCAAGTTGTACTACCCGTCCCCGGGCTAAAATTACATTTCACCCCGTGTCTCGTTAGCCTGACAAATTTTTTCTATACAGTTTACTAATCAGGGTCGATATTACATACACAGGGTTGAACGTGTTGAGCTGTGGTTTCCATTGTCCTTCGGTTTTCGATGGGGAGAACTGATTGGGTACTATTCTGTTGGACTGTTTCAAAAGTTTGTCAACCCGTAAAGTTCGAACGTTCCAGTGCAACCGTCACTCGCGTACTGAAAGCTATCCGCAGGGGATGAATGCCCACAGGAGTAGACAGTTAATGTGTGGGTTTTAATATATCCCTAGTCGTAATCCACGGAGTTAGGTAGAAAGGGCAATTGTGTCGTTCGCCGGTATGGTGTTTCAAGGCCGAAACGAGTTGGAAACGGCCATTTAGGCACGAAAAGAGGTTTTTCACGTTTTTCATGAAATATTAAAATGCATATTACTGGAAAAATATATAGATTTCATCAAGTATAATAGTGGTGTTACAATGAGAAAAATCAGCTGTACCTAAAAATCGCCCATATTTGCATTTTAGATGAAAAAAATGTCGCCATTTTTTTGATAAAAGCCTAATGTTGGTTGTCCTAATTGATTTTACGTTCTGAAAAATGCTTCCATCGGAATTTTCGTGGTGGAATACTCCTACCCGTCTCGCGGAAACGCTCAATTCCGCGTGGTTTTGGAGATATAATAGAATTTGTAATTTTCGACCACGTTGTGTTCACATTGCATTGC
>JTDE01002293.1:74719-108191 GCA_014338405.1 Paragonimus skrjabini miyazakii | reverse complement strand
TGCACATATGTCGTTTGCGGGAGACTCGTGGAACCTATTTGTGATACACGATGCATAAAGTTTAACGGATATCACGAAAGTTGACCTTAAAAAGGGCCTAGGGATTTGGCTGTCGACTAGTTTATCCTTTCCTCATCATCACTAGATAGCCGCCGAAATGGGATTTGGGAGACGGGATGATGAAAGGAACCTTTCCCCGCATAGACTGGCATGCTTTTCACTCGCTCTACGGAGCCTATATAAGACGTTCGCTTGAGTATGTGAATCGAGTCATATACATTGGCTTGAAGAAGGACATACTTGCCATCTAGCGTGTCCAGCGAGTGGCCACCAAAATGGTCACTAGCTTGCGGCCTTTCTCTTACGAGTCTCGTCCTGAAGTTCTTGATCTTTATCCACTTGAATTTCAAAGACTCTGCATCGACTTAATCTTTACGAACTTTCTCTTTAGCACAGGACTCGTGCACCAGTTATTTACCACAGTAGTTGATAACAGTCGAAGTGGTCACGACAAGAAACTCTATGAGCTTCGACCCCGGACCTTCCTTAGGCAGCATTTCTTCTCTAACAGGGTTATCAGTCACCGGAACGACCTTCCATTGGAGGTTGTTAGCTGTTCTTCTAGAGACCGCTTCAAAGTGTTATTAGATTCTCACTCACTTAAGAAGTTGTTAGATTAGTATTTTACTATACTTTGCTGGATTGGTATTTTCCTCTGTTCTCGGTATTCCTGTAACCTCCAAAAGCGATGCTACACCCTGTTCACGATGACTGTCTTTCAAGTCAGCAGATAACCGCTGACATTGAAACGGACAAACTGACTGGATCCGGGTGACTTGGGCCTCTAAATTCGAACCCATGAACAAATCGCTGAAATCCAGTTAGCAGAAAATCGCTGAAAACATGTCACTCAACAGAACACCGAGACAACAAGAACAACGAGCCGCGAGAACAGCGTGCGTATTGTGTGTGGTACAAAACAGAAAACAGGGTACAACTCTTTCACTCCATTCAGTCGTTTACATAAGTCAATTACAAACGGGGTTTGGGGAACTTGTTAATCTCATATTTGCAATTCTTCGGTGCGAGTTTCGTTCCTGTTTGCTCATTAAATATCACTCGTCTGCACATCTGAAACGACAAACACAAAGGAATAGTTAACTAACGATTATTCACTAAATCATTGGCTTGTGCCGTTACAAGAACTGTGTTTGTATTACCCGCGTGTAGCTAATTTGACCTCAAGTTTTTTAAAGTTACACTGAATGTTGACCACAAGACAATGGCTTACCTATGTTCTTATATCAAGAGGGATACCTAGTGTGCATACCCATTGACATCCAGCTGTTCACTTTCGGGTTGTTGACTTTTTAAAGTCCGCGTTGCGCGTGATGACTAGTGATGGTTTAACCCGTGCGGTATGTGCGCTCCATTTTGTCCGATTGTCTTTGTTAGGAAATACAGGAATTTATCTCTAGAGTGAAAGTTTTACCAGGCTGCACGGATATATCACAGGATGAGGCTGAAAAGGCCGCTTTACTGTTCTTACGAGCAAGAAAACATGACATTAATCGTGCCGTAGAGTTATACAAAGCCAATAAGGTAAGTTGTATTCATAATTGAAATAGGTATAATTATTTTGTCTTAAACTGCTCTTATACAGGGTGTTTGTTTCAACTGTTCAAGCAGGAGTTTTGCCCTGTTTAATATTGTGAGCTGTTCACTCGTTAGCTGAAAACTGTAGGGACCAAAATTGTTCCTACCTTGAAAAACCAGAAATGATTTTTTTTGTCTACCAACACATGATTGGTGCCAACAAATTATGAATTCTGTTATCTTTTGATATGTCGGCTATATATAGCCAACATAACTATAGTTACATGGTTGGTGCATATAGGCGTAGTAAAATATGAGGCACTGTAATGAGTATTCACTGAGTGTGTATTACCTACATCGATTTGATGTTTCCTTTATATTGCCAAAACTATGGACTATACCCTTATACACTCAACTAGGATTCATTCTTGTGGGTTTGTTTTTTAAGAAACTGCGAGCTGCTTTCTCTGTAATCCTGCCTATATTTGGTGTTCCCATGGAGCATCTTGCGGAATTTTGCAGACAGTAGTAAGTGAAATAGTAATTCACTTAATCATCCCGGGCAATACGCACTGTCCTTGGGTAAATGCCCTGAACGCTCAGAAAAACCCTATTATGGGCCATGCAATGTAAGCCTTCGCTGTATTTTGAGATATAATCTAGTGTGTAGAGGACTGGAACGTTTCTTTGTTTATAACCGTGCCTATTCTCCACAGTAATTAAATCATAAAGTCGATTGATGGAAAACGACGTATATTGCTAATAGACCGGGAGAAATGAGCTGTAAGCAAAGCGCGACGAAAAATGGAGCAAGGAAAACAAACAAGCACGCGGGGGAAATTTTTTTTGTGACGTTAGACTGTGAAACGAGAAAACGTCGACGTGCACTGAAACAGTGTTAATGGTGCCAACAGCCAAAGTAAGTAACAGGATAGTTGGGACTATTAAATTCTCATTTTTCTCGTCAATAAGTGAGTTTATTAGTACTCTGTGAATAGGTCTTAGCTACTACTGACAACGTTGTAAAGCCACTTGTTTTAACTTAATACCTGTCGATGCGAGGTGAGATTCTTATCAAAGCAATAATGTGTATTACCATATTTTATAATGTAGTCGAGTTTACTGAGTGAGAACAGCAGCAATTCAAGGGTTTCGGGGTTGACATTTCACACTACCAGAAACGGTAATACCGGATTGCAAACAAAATAGATCATCCAGTAGCGAATGACCTATTCCGCTTGATTGATCGATCAGAATTATGGGGAACGTTTTCCGCCAATAGATGCGCCCGTGGCTCGTATGTAAATAAATGTAAGCATTTTAGTTTGCTATATCTATGATGTTCGCGCAAGCAGTAGCAGGCCATAGTCTCAACAGCAACCAACGGTTGTGTATTTGGAGCGTATTGCCTATAATATCAACAACACATTTGCTCGTGTTGTAACACTTTAACTGGATATCATTTTTTGGAATATGCTGTCTAACCTTTTTTTGCGGTAGAGAGTACGTGATAGGACTGTTCCCGTCTCATGACGTGATAATAACTGTTGGATAATGTCATCTCAGGAGAAAGTTGTATCGCGCAACGAGAGTACTGTACGAATCCTTTTTGATAACCTACGCCGGTTTTTACGGACCGTTCCTGGTAATGTATTCCTTTTTCACGTCTATGATTCTGACGACAAATTGTGTGTAAAGAGATTATTTTTTGACACAGGTCATCCTTTATTCTTTAGGCATCATCAGAAAAGGAACGACTCCATCTCAAAAGGGTTTCACATGCGCTCAAGTATGACGACTTTGCGAGACATTCCTTCATAGAGATCATAACAATCTAGTTTTGCGTCGAGTTTGTTTGGCGTATAGCTTACGAGTTTGTAACGGCCTTTCAAAGGCATCAGTTATTTGCCAGTCATCAGTACAAAATAAGGACCCCATGTTCTCTCGCAAGTTGCAGTGAAGACTTCACATTTTCTTTCAGGCGAATAAAGAGATGTGTGGTTTTTTCAGGACGTTCGTATTTATCGTCAAGCGGCAGATTATATTTGGCGGAACTTACTCCGACTAATGGTATTGTTGGAGATAGTTATTCTAATTTTAGCACTAAAGGAATTCAGCAAAATGTTTTTTCTACCACGAAGCCTACGAACAAAAGACAAGCCAGCAACTACGTCCAGTTCTCCCTGTGATGCGTCTTAATTCACCCCGAAATTGTACAATTGTTAATATTTTATCGCACACAGAATGCTATCGTTAGTTCACAGTTTCCACACACCATAAGGATAATGAATATTCGACTGATATGTTTGCTGCAAGCATGTATTCACCTTAACTGCTTTCATTACAGGTGTTCTCTCGCTGTCAGGTTTGCTTCATCAGTAGCTAGTCTTATCTGTGTTGAGTATGGTGTCCCTGAACGTGGCTGTGAACCAGTTCGTTGACAATCATCTTCACTTTCACCCACGTTGGCGACTTTAGGTGTATGAACCGCGATACCACGTGATGAGCTAATCGTTTTGATATATGGACGTAACGGCGTAACGCAAGGTACGAAAACCAGCACTGAGAACACACTCACGGCACATACATCCTTGATCACATTTTTTAACCCTGTTCGACGGCGTTATTAACCACGGGTGTTCGTTCCTCTTTGAATCCTAGCCAACAAAACAAGAAAGCCTTAATGGAGCAAGCTTTTATGCCACGTTCCCAGGTCGTATGTTGATCAGTGGAGTGTCGTTTCCAGCCTAGGGCTTAACGTTGGAAGCTGTGCATGCGTATGTGGTTAGTGGCATGTGTATCCGGATTAGCTTGTAACAACAATCGACATCAAAAGACGCATGAACACGCAAGCCATCACAATTGGCCTGCGCTGCACCATTCGTAGTTCCACTCACTTACCTGAATGCAAAGGACCGGGATGCATGCCACTGGAGGCCTCTGTAGCATCTTCATTCCAACCTGGTTTGCCAAGTGATGAGCTCAGGTGGAAGAAAAACTCCTCAGCATGAAAGCGAAAAAAGTGGACAATTCCAAGTCGAACATCACACATTTGACTGAAGCCTTCGCATTCAGATGGACTTTCTAGCCAGCCTCTTTCGAAAATAAGCACTAGACCCGAGGTTAGCTCTTGTTAAGACTCGTCAATAGTGCACATCTTTGCCACGGCCGGGATTAAAAATCCGACCACGTTTCCATGAGGCAATCGTGTTGACCACTGCGCTATTGACCTCATTATGTGAATGCTCAACCATTTTCGCTTGTGAATAATGGTCAGGTTGCCGATCATCTCAAGAAAAAACACAGTAACTGTATTGTTAACTCCAATCGATAACCCTACGATTAGGTGAGACCGGAGTTTTTGTTCAGATGTGATAATTCGATCGTGCCTAGTGTGAGGTAAATAACGCAGTGGTCAACACGGTTACCTCATGAAAGCGTGGCTGGAGTTCTGACCCCGGTCGTGGCAAAGATGTGCACTACTGATGAACTCTAACAAGAGCGGAACTCGAGTCTAGTGCTTATTTTCAAGATAGGCTGGCTGGAAAGTCTGTATGATTGCGAAAGCTGCGGTCAAATGTAGGTGATGTTCACCTCGAAATTCCCGACTACTCATCAGTAAACGGACAACTGATTGGAGCGGGCGCCTTGGCCAAGATTATATAGATCAAGAAAGGCATGGTGTGACCCAATTGAGGACTGCAAGTGTAAACATGTATGTTTAACACATTCATGATAGGCGGATACACTGGCATTCAAACAACCTAACAAATACGGGACAAATCGCAGCAACTGCAAAATGTTGCTTTGAATAAATGTGTCCTGAAAAGGGCACCTAATCGCGACGGCTGCATACTCTCACGTCAGTAGACCTTTTGCGCATGCGTCACTTGATTCTACCTGGTTCTGGATATGTCAGTGACCGTCGAAAACTCCAACATAAATCGTCTAGAGGTTTGCGCAGTAGATGGTGAGCATCATTTGATTGAGCAATCGAAGATATGAATCAGTCATCTACGTCTGAGAATTGTTGTCCTTCGGATTCGTAATCGTGTTGGATGTCGAGTTGTTGTCAGCGAGAGTATACGCAAAGAGTTGATTCCTTCATCACTAACCAGTCGAACCGGTTTAATCGACGGAGTGAATGTTTTCAGAAACAGTTCAGCTATCCTGAATAAAGTTGTGTTGACTTTGGGTCTCGATTAGCCCATCAGAGGCACGAGTAACCCTGGAGCCTAAGTTGTTGAAACGTAACAAGGTCTCAGTCCAAGCTCTTCCATCTTCTGTTCCCAGATGTGCTGATGGAGTCTTGATATCGGAAACTGATAACTTAAGGGTACTTCATGATCGTTGTTTGTTAGCGGCCATTCCCGGTGTCGTTGTGACAACCACAAATGCATCAGTTTTTCCTCTATGATATTCAACATACTGTCTGGTTTAACATAGCATCGGTTCACCAAAACCAGAGAAAACCCGATTTTCGACAAATAAACAAACTCGATTTGGCCGTGGATGCATCTCTCACATTTTTACCATACAACGGGTCTTGGAATATCCACACTCCTATGGGTTACCAACGGCCGTACCTTTATATGTAGGGGCTGCCTGTGATTTTACTCCTCAACCTGTTCTGGAGCTGCCTTCTTCGCTGAAGAGTTCCAGAAAAATACGCCAACTCGTTAAGACCATCGTATGTTCACAAAGCAAGTGATGTGAGAGTGTGAGTGGCTGTGTCGTTGATTCGTCACTACGAACGGTGTTCATCGTGGGTACCTTTTTAGCTTTGTTATGGACGGTATGTTAGAAGATGCGTGTGATAGTTCCAATTTCTTTTCGATAATATGTGCGGACGACATTGCTCGGTTTTACCCTTCTGCCGACAACATACAGACCCCGTTAAGCAAGGTAAATGATTGGGCTTTGTTTTAGGCAATCTGTTTAAAGCTGTGGGTAGCACGGTTTTGTCAGTTTATAATATTGCTATACTGTTAGAGATATCGTGAGCACTCACCTCACTAGTCATACATGCTCTCCGGCGTGGCAGCGTCTAAGTATCCGCAACATTAACCCTATTCATTCTTGTTTGTCCACTTTGTTTCTTTTACTTGTGATAAGAAAAATTTCCCGATATTTCTCGCCGCTGTTACGTTGAACGGCAAGTCGGACTACAGCCCCATCTTAACATGGCCGTTAATGCATAAATAGATAAACTGAACTATATCCAGCCAACACTACTGCAAGCTGACGAGATGGTACTTTTGTGATTGGCGAAGTAATTTAAGGCCGTATAGATCGTTTACAACAAAAGAGTGGAAATGTAACCGTTCCTGTTTTGATGTAACACTCTACATTTTGAACGTACGAGAAGTGTTGTATATAGACCAGCCCCATCCTTCATCTTATCTTGCATGACTTACGTAGCTTCAGCTTAAAGACTTAGTAGAGTAGTCTTTCGCTTACTCTATGTCAATCAGCCTGCCACTACAACAGAACACCACGCTAAAATCATCGGAACCCGTTAGACCATTTTCTTCGTGATATCGCTCTTGACAACTGTATGCAGAAAAATAAAGTTCAGACACCGCTGAAAAACACACAAAGTAGTTCCACTAATTGTTGTCCTGCTCACAAAGCATCTATGATGATTCTCATCATCATCATCATCATCATAAACAGCAATACACCAGTGGTTCACACTGATGCTTAACTGCCACACAACCACGAAAAAAATAAAGCAAACCCTGTATAGGAGGAGAGAATAAAAGAAGAAGGAAGGGTACCTAACCGTTAAAAATAGCTACGTCTACATTCAAACATATAACATCAAGGCGCCTACACCTTGCAAACAAACAACCGAGCTGTAACTGAAAGTAAGACGTCATCAGCGAGACAGCTTCCTTGCGGCTTTCACTGCCCCGCGTCATTAAGTGCACTCACTTCACAGACAACTCGGCCAAACAACGACAACATTCACGCCACTGAGCTCGGTTAGCCGCCATCTCACCTAAAGTTTCAAGCCACCGACTCTCTGAGTCGCGAGGGCTCCAGCCCGGAAGACGAACCCGATATACAGTGACCAATCCCTTCGTGAACGATTTCATTTGTCTACGCCAGGTCATCTGTCCACCTCGCACCTTACGCCAATCGGCCGCAGCGTCGGCAAACAGTGCTCTGTGTGGCAAACGACTAGCTGGCATCCTGAGTACATGACCTAACCTCCTAAGTCTGTGCAAATGTAGTGAGTGAATACAAGAACTCGTTTGACAATCAGTGCCAAACACCCGCTTCTTAACCTCCTCGTTGCTTACTCGTTGGGCCACCCGATACGAGCGATTGAACGCAGACATCGGTGGTCGAATACCTGGAGGTTGTTCACGTCCTCTACTCTGATCGGCCATGTTTCGCTGCCGTAAAGTAATATAGCCATCACTGTTGTCTGATATACGCGACCCTTAAGCTTCAGAGAGATACCTTTCTGTCGCCATAAGTGCCTCAGAACAGTATACACCGCCGCCGCCGCTGATACAGCTTCCCAGGTATACAAACCGGTCAGCAGCCTCCATTATTTCGTTATCTAACATTAAATCTGTGTAATCAAAGCAATCTTGCAGAAGCACTTTGCATTTCGAGGCTGCAAAGCGCATTCCGAAATACTTAGCAGAACGTGAAATTGCATTTAGCGTTGTTTGCGCTGCTTAAAAGCTGTCAAAAGCAACACCTTATCGTCAGCATAATCAAGATCAGTCAGCCTTCCACCAGGTAGGAGGTCCACACCGGCATCATTTGAGTGACGCAAACAGTCCTCCATTATTTCGTCCATGACGAACTTGAACAAAAAAGGTGAAAAGGGACAGCCTTGACGAACGTCACTCCTGGTGCTGAAACTGTCAGACAGCTCACCGTAAACCCTAACCTGAGCCGAAGTATGAGAGTTAAGCGCTGACAGAATGTTCACATACTTGGCCGGTACACAACGATATATTGCAATTTTTTAGATGTCTTTCTGTGGGACGGACAGCTGTATTAGCAACTTGGTGCGACAGGTACTGGTTTTCCCTATGAGTGTCGATGCTTCGAAACCTGATGCGTGGTTAAAACGTCATTAACGTGCCCGTGACTTGGTTAAACTTCCACATGCTTGGTCTGCTTTTTCTGTGGTTTGGCGGACTGACGTAATATCAGACCAGTAGATAACTTAGATGCAGTAGAAACAAACTTGGAACGACCGTTCAAAATGTCAACTGAGGGATACCGTTCAGCGTTCGGAACTATGCCTATTGCTTTTGATTTGAACTACTCAACCCCGCTTTAAAAATTTAGGGAAAGAGGAGGTCTAAATCCGAGAGTTCGTTACATCTGAAATGCCTAAGCTCCTGGGCCACTTCTTTCAACGAGCGTCCGTATGGAACGCGCTACTGAACAAATAATTACGCCACATGAGACAGCAATGAATTTATGTATTACACTCTGAATGTATCCAACGTGTTTCTACATCACGTTCCGATAGATGCTGAGTGTTCATGTTTATCTAAGTTAGCTACGTTGGTTTGTGTCTGGACATAAAGGCTCAGTTCACTGAAGCGCGACGAGAGCATGCTGTTTGTATGTGGTCATAGTCCAATCAGAGGTTTCGCATGAATCTTCACTCCGAGGCAACCGTACTAACGGTTACTATAGACTATACAATCCCTGAGTTCTGGTTTATCGGGACGGCGGAAGCCACAGGTAGTACGTTGGCTTCTACATCGTCCAGATTTTATAACCTTTCAAAACAGTACGTTGTGATTATAGAGCCTCGCCTAAGTTCACCGTCGTCCGTTCTGTAGACACTGTAAGTCACTTGTCAGCAATTAACCAACCTACTTGAGAGTTCAGGTTTCCGGCGTGTCCCTATGCCTCTTTGCAGTGCATTGTGTGGAGAACTGGTGAACTGATTAGAGACTACCTGAATGTGCGGACGTCTGACACGTACTTCTCTCGATGCGCTACCCGAGTCTTCTAGACTAACAGTGCAAATCTAGTCCGGCATTCGTGTTTTTTATTCATGCACGTAAGGCACTCCCTACAATGTCTGGGGTTGTAGGGTCTGTGGGCGTGTGCAAAATATACGTATGTCGTGAATTGGTAGATAGGCATCGACGGCCAACGTTGTCTGCTGGTCTGACTGTACACGTAATCTTTAAGGAGCAAGAAAAAATGTGTATGCCGTTCGTATAACGACACTACTTTTGCGTTTGACATACCGTCAGGCAGTCCATGGTTTTCATCTCAAGCGGTTTATGGGATGTGCCTCTGCCGTGTAGTAGTTGGAAAGCTCGGCGGCGATAGCGCATGGTGAGAGAAGATCGTTGGCTGTCACTGCCTCGACCAGTTGTTGGTGAACTAATGTGCCTAT
Organism: Paragonimus skrjabini miyazakii; assembly: GCA_014338405.1. NCBI lineage: Eukaryota > Metazoa > Platyhelminthes > Trematoda > Plagiorchiida > Troglotrematidae > Paragonimus > Paragonimus skrjabini miyazakii. The sequence goes on along the minus strand of JTDE01002293.1, from coordinate 98,200 downwards.
GAATAGTGAATGCGATCCAGCCGTTTACCTGAAGGAAACAACTGCGGCCGCTGCTGCATTTCTAAAAATTTTCCCATCCAATTATATATATTTTCAATTAGATTCTGACAAATGCGTGACCTTTTTCCTAACTGTTTGCTATATTCATTGTTCTTCTCATATTCATAGCGTATGCGCTACACGGAAAATGTTGACACCATTGACCCGCTTGACGAGGGCGTTCGAAAAGAATTGCTATCCGGGAAATTCACTGTATTGGTATGTCCGTACTCTGTTGTTGCTGATATTCTGCTTTTCGACACTTATTTCCATCAAACTCAGTTAAATTATGTTCTGCTGGACGTAGCCGTTCCCTTACCATGCTACAAAAATAATGATTTTCTGTATTATCGTTTTCGAAAGGGCAGGCACTAGTCACCCCGCCCTGCACGTTTCATCATGATAAATAAAGGATGAAAGTTTTTCTTTTGCCCGTTTTTTGTTTGGTTTTCTCAAGGTTTCACTTTTACGGTGATCTACATTGTTTCAATCGACCGCCTCTCACGTCATTCAATGAGTCAATCAGTGAACTCAGTAGATTACCCGGACTTATGATGCTTTTATGAATAAAACTAACACGATGACTACCCCGTTATCTTGATCTTGAAGATCTGAAACACAAAGTAATACGTGAGCTAAAGCGAGTCGTCTCTGAAGGAAATAGCTAAACCTGACAACGATTAGTTAGTGTTCACTCTTCTGCAACGGACCCACTATGTATCTTCCGTCAACTGCCTGTTTTGTGTCACATATGCTTTGTATAGTTCCGGTGTTTCAAAGGTCTCCCCAAGTGTTGGTAAGAAAACATTATGAGGTTGGAATGTGTGCTAGGTGCATACATTGACTTCCAACATTGAGTGACAAACAGTCAATGGTGGTTGCTGTGAACTTTGTGACGTTACCTTTGGTCTACTTAGTAATAAACAAGACTGGATTGAACCAATCAATCAGTTCTAAGCGGGATGAATGTTTCCAACTATCCGATTTCAATCGCCATCTAAGGTGAGGAATTTCCAACGTAACCCTAACTTGTTTCCGTAACAGATGCTCTCCACACTCATTTATTCTTCTGCATTATGATATGGAATTATCGAGTATCATCACCGTCATAACTAACCGTCCAATCACTACACCTTTTTGATTGTATGTCGCGTTTTGCTCTTTCAGCTTTGCCTTATGCGTGACGACCGTTTTATAGGGTCAACACGATCGGTGAACATCGGATCCTTCAATAGTGACACTTTTCATCATATCTGTCAGGCACCTGCTCTAACGATCACGCCAGCAGGTCCAGATCTCGACGAGTACTAAACCTCAAACTCACCTTCTTCATCCTCAATTACTTGCCTGGAAATACATCTAAACGTTATTCGATCAATCGTTTCTCTGTCTCCGATGACGCTTAAACTGAATGTTGCGTAAAACTTGAGTGGTAATCGCACTGAACACCAAGGCGGATCAGTGTTTAGTTGGTCTGATTCGTATTACTAACCAATTAGACGTTGTTATGTACATTACGTATCTTGAACTAATCCGATATTGGGGCGCTCAGTTGCAGGAAGTAAGCATTTTGGAATTATATCCACGGACAACGTTATTGCATCGGAGCAAGATCGACCAGATGATAACTTTGGTGTCTGAAGGTAATACTGACCATGTCTACGAACTACCACAACTGTAACCTCCAACCGGCTCCGTGTCGAGCACTGTTTTACTTTAAGAAAGAAAACAGTACATCACATAAGATTAGCCTGTCCCATTCGGCTTAAGGAGTAAATGTGCGATAGATGACCAAGTTGGAGGCGTGTGTATTCCAATACTCAATGAAATGCATAGATTCGGTGGTGAGTTATGGTCAAACCCCATAGTGGACGGACTGCGGACAACACGAGCGACCGGACGAGTCATCAGTTAACGAAATCGGGCCAAGGAGTGAGAAATGGCAAGCAGAAATCCACGACAGAGAGCGTCAGTCGCACAGATTCTAGCAAAAGTGCACACGACGTTTAAGTAGACACCGTCGCTGCGTTATTGAGTGGAATTCCGGTTCTTGACCGCTAGCGCGTGTGTGGCGTGAGAACGTGCGAGTTGGATAATAAGTATCTTGCTTCATTGAATGACTTTTCGCTGTAAATGAACCGCACTATGGTCATTTACACGTGACACCCCTCAGGCAACCAGTGTTGTACACCAGTCTTTTGACCATGTTATTCGCGCTTGCTATTTTTTGCAATTTGGCACGGATACGTTCTACGCATGCCAGGCCAACACTGCCATATTACACCCGGTTTACGCTCTTTGGGCGTGGCTAGGCAAAACAGCACGGCGGACGGCTCATGACTTGACGTAGGGGTACGAAAAAATTAACATCAGGTTGGGCTTGTTACCTCTTCCCTCCTGAGGCCCGAAAGTTTTCTATTCTCACTGGCTAGAGATACCGAATGACACCACCAGATGACCTGTTTTTTTTCACCCATTACTATACGCATATCTTTTTGAAATAATTTAAACAAATTACCGCGTATTACAATGCACACCAACCGTAACTGCTAGTCACATGTATTTTAGAACTGTTATCGGTAGTGTGACTGTCCAAGACTGTAACTCACTCTGAAACATTCGTGTGGATTCCGATCATCGCACTGGTATGTACCAAATTCGCTCTTCACCTTGTTGGAGGACCACTTTATCGTCAAACAAAGACGGACGTATCTAAACCGTCAGGAGCACAAACACTGTATACCTACCAGAACGCACTTGCCTCTAGTGCAGGATCTCTCACACCGGACGAGATCAAAGCACGTGGAGAGAGTGCATAAGTGTGATACTGCTGCCCGTGCAGCTCCCAACCCCTGAGTCTCTATGCGATCACTGGAAAATTTTGACGCTCGTCTGAATGTTCCATCTAGCAGTGACTATAATTCAGTTCGCAGGGCTACTCGCTTGAAACTCCGGAAGCAGCTGTGGGAAGATTGTGTGATCTGATAGACTCAACGCTCTGGCAACATGAAACAAACCGATGTCACCGGGAGTTATCAAAAGCGTTTACATTTCATCCAAGCCCGGATAGCTGGAACGTAGGTGTGATCGAAGCTGTCTGTGAAACCAATAGTGAGCCTGTTCATAACTTGCAACGACGTTTAAAACGATGGACTTCTCATTTCCAACAGTAGTTCAACTGGCCACCTGCGGTGTGAACTAGGTTTCCGGGACCCCGTGTGCTCAATTATTTGTTGACGTTTCCCCGTCCACCGCACTATATATTTCATGTGAGATCAGGTTCCTGAGATGTCATAAAGCACCTAGCTTATACAAACTCCCTCTCGCTCCTATCATGGATCGGGACCTACCTATGGTCCAAGAATTAACTGCCTTGATCCCTAAGCTCTAGGTAACTGGAGTCTCTCGAAGTGACTGATGATTGACTGGCATCATCCCCATTTTCAAAAGATCCCCACACACTTCGTGTGCAAACTATCGATGGATTGACCCTACTTTTGTTGCGTTGAAGCTGCTTGCAGCCATTATGCTTGGTAAACTAAGCAAAACGTGTGAACAGCATACCTCCGGGACGCAAGCTAGATTTCGGCTTTGGTCGTGGCTTTGTCGATCACATCATCACGTTCTTCCATTCTTATATGGAAAACCGACAATTGTTGGTTTTTTAAACACCCGAGGAGTCTTCGATTCAGTGAACAGAGCCGAACTCTTGGCTGTCAGTCGAGGAACGATGTGCTTGAAGAGCACCTCAGCATCCTAAAACAATTTTCTCAGATGTCGGTGCGTGTTAGCGTTTCTAGTAGGGTATCACTGACCTTCATTATTTCAGGCGGGGTACAACAAGGTGGTCCAGTCTCTCTTTTCATATTAATCTCTGCAGTAGGTGACATCCTATAGTGTGTCAAGACAGACTGCAAATGTGACAAAGTGAAGGTGCTCGCGGGCACTCGAATTCGAGACAGAGTGTGCAAACGTCGTTACTGTAGCTTCTTGGTGTTCATAGGGAGCCTAGAACATCCTAGGCATACAAGAGGTCTCAGTTCGTCAGTTTGGTATGACATTTTCGCTTTATAAATACAAGGCGTTGTTGCAAGATTGGCAGGATTCTGCACCTGCTTTCACCTCCGGTGGTAATCATCCGTCGGAAACACATGTTTCTTGAGAACCTTGTCGATGCTGGTGGAGGGTCTGGTGAGATCACAAGTCTTACAGCTAAGGTTCGGATGATGTTTGTCAACTTACGCCATTTTTAGCGTTGGCGTGATCTATCTTTCTCTGGAAGGCTGAGTGTTTGTTGCCACTGTTGGAGTGATCCTGTTTCACTGCTGCAAATCCTGGCCCATGGATATATTTTCAAATGTTGGTGTCTCGGAAGCATTAGCATTTTTTGGTTGGAACATCATGTCAGCAGTGGGGAAGCTCGCAGACGTGCCTTCTGTACGAACAGACTATGTCGACCCATGAACAAAATGATATCGCATCACAGGTTTTGTTGACTTGGCCACATCTTACGTATGCCAGCTAACTGTCTGAGACGTCATGCCTTGTTTGCAATTGGTGGGCCAAACCAGAAGAGGGATTCTGATGGCCAGTGTATGCTTTGGGTTCGGGGCATGAAAGCACTGCCACTGGTGTTTGCATCAGTAGGGCATTCCTGGTTATTTTCCGAAGGTCAGTGAATATTTTTGATTGAGAACGCTGTCCGATGTGATGAAGAATATAAGTGTTGCGAATTTCCATGTGCGCCGGTTTAATGTTTTATTCCTCTACGTTTTTCCTACTCTCACACGGTCACTTTTTCCTCATTCTTTGGTACGTTTGCCACACGTGCTTGCTGTTACGTGTTGTTTCTTGTCAAGTGCCTATATATATATATATATATATATATATATATATCTCTTGCGAAAGTGACAACTTTCAGTTTATGTTGTCGTCCTGTTTCCTTCGTTCCTCCTTTCAATTTACTCTTGCCATCTATTGTTCGACTTTTTGTTTAGTGTTTTTATTCTATCACTTACTCTGTCAATAGACTCTCGTACAATAATATTAGTCATTTTGTCTTATTGCTTGAAATTACTTACAGCTAGAGGAAAAACGATAAACCAGCAATTGATCACGGTGACTGGAAGGCGTTCATCCAGTAACAGTAGTCATACCTTGAGTCATGAACTAAATGAGCATTAAGCAGAACCCTCAACTACCCTAAAAGTTAGTTCGAAGGACAGAAGTATATCCACATATCTTATCGGCTAACCAGGGAAAAATATAACAGAAGATCAAGCAGGTCCCCAGTCTTATCGTGGATTTATCGATCATATCTTCAACTTGTAGCTGACCCCAGAACATAGACGCTCCTTTCTTATCTAACGGCCATAGTTTTTTAACCGAAACAGTGGTTTTGAGTCGGTTGCCCAACGTGCTCTTTGAGACTGTCTTCATCGTAAGGGAATCACGGCGAAGTATGTCAGTTTTCCAACCATTGTGTTCCTACTGAGTGCACAGTATACATTTTTTGACCACTATCTCGAACGTTTGACTTCAGACGGAATATTGTAGCGAACCTAATTAGGCATAAAGTCCCCATTGCTGACGGCTGAATGAGCTGGCTCAGGTTGATTGAATTGTTCTTCGAAGTGTTCAGCCTATTTGTCAACTCTCCATGATAAGCACATAGTCTCATTAACACTTTATTGACAGCTAAGACATTCACGAATAATGGAATGACTATTGCTCCCTAAAAATACCCTTTCTATCTGTCTGCCTCGCTCAGCCAAGTAATCCTCGCTTATTTTGCGCATCCCTTCGTAAGTTTGTTTTAGTTCATGGCGGTTGTTGTCTTCATCGGAGTCGAGAGGGATCGGTCACCTGCTATTTCTAGGGTGTTCCATTTAATAAGGTCTCTTCACATCTTAGTCGCTTGGTTGTTGGGATGTCGGTTCAGTGCTCATTTTGGTCACTCCACAGTTGTGTCTTCGCCAACTAGCCCACATCAAGTGGACTGATCGCATGAGCAACGCAGCCGTTCACCGGCGCGTATTCCGGAACGATAGGGATACGCAGTCAATTGGTCAACTAATCGCGTTGCACAGCCTACGATGGTAGAGTGACGTACTCTGCATACTAGCTGGGCGTTTACCGTACCGGACATTATGCACTAAGACCACCAACAGTCAGGTAAAGCCGCGTGGTGGTCAAGCAACAACGTGGTCACAAAATATGAAGACCCTGACTGTTTCATTGAGGACAGTGGTTAAGTGTCGCCTGCCTGGCTGAGGTCCTCGTGATCATTCGAATCACTGGTTAGAAACGCTATATGACATGGCGGTGTGTCATAGTCCACGGCGTACTTACATTCACATCATTGCTAATCTCACATTTAACCTTATTTTATCAATTCTTATTTTTTTCAGTACATCTTTCTCCTAGGTTATTTCACCTCACTGATTCGGTGAGCATCAGCCGGAACCACTGTGCCTTCTTGTCAGGCTTATGGCCATTATAAGAGAAAGAAAGCTCAGTAGATAAACTAGTAACGTGGCGGATTTAAGTAGACAGTTGTTTCGACCCATGTGTTGGATGATCACCTGATCTCCAATCAAGCTAACTACATCTACTCACCTTACTCACTTCCATGGCCACACCTTTACTTGTTCATCCTATTGTTTCACCTAACAGTTTATGACCTCAACAAATAATGACGTTTGCGGTTCACGCCCAACTTACATGTAGACTACCTGTCCCATCCACCGTGGACTGTGCAACGTAAGAAATTAACCGGTTGGTCGTATGTCCTGAATTTTCTGAGATACGTGTTACCGAACAGCCGCATTGCTCATGCCACCATCCCACTTGATGTGTGGTGAGGGCTAGAGACAACTATGCTCGAACACAGCAAGTCTTTCGATATCTCTGTCACAAACATGTCACGTTTCTGGACCGTAGTGCCAAATTGACCGTATAGTAGCATTAACTACCCTTCATCCAAACACTAACCGAACGTCTTTTCAAAGCCACATTTTTAAAAATTAGTATGTACTTTTGCTATTTTCACCCTTACCTCATCAGCAGTATTACAAGCTAAGGAGGTGGTGCTACCCACAGTCTTAGGCAGACTGCAAATAAGGATGTGTAAGTTAGGACGCCCTAGTCTTAGAGTTTATATTTGCACTTCAAAAGTGTGAAGCGCATTCCATACAGACCAGCCCGGTGCAGGACAGTATACGTTTGGTTCCAGTCTCAAATGGGTGCTCGCTAGAGCTTTTTGTTTGCTTTTTTTGTCAGATCCTGTGAACATTAAGAGCGCATATGCCTACCGGCCTTCATGGCTTTAGTAGACAAAAACTACAAGGATGGGATGAGGAAAGAAGTGAAACCAAGTGGGCAGACACATCAAATGACGATGACTTCGAATAACTTGAAACGGTGGTTGACTTGAGGTGCTCCGCCCTGAGTCTTTGGCTCAGGAGCTCAATGTGTAAGGCAGCAGAGCCTACGGCTTTCTTGGAGACCCTACTCAGAGCCAATAACTCAAAATACTAAACCGCTTGGCAGTGAGGGGTTTTCCCGGCTCATGGGCGCTGTAAGTATGATGTTGACGCCCAATCCCTTCTATATCCCCTCCCTAACCGTATTCTGCATGAAATCAAGCATCTGGAAAGTACTGCGTGCTTTTTCTACGGTTTCGACCAATACAGCGGCGATCGTGGTCAACCACTGAGCCATCGGAATGTTTTTTTCACGGCACTTCTTCATGCAGAAAATGACATTGCCCAAATTACAAAAATGGTCTTGCTATATATTCAACGGGACCATGCTTCGCTACCCATGCATTCCCATATAGTTAGCAATGCGACATGCAACCCTTGAGTGTAGGTGCTTTTCTTCTGTCTGTTTCCCTTTAGTCTATCTTACATGGTGGTACCTGGAGTGGCCGGAGCCGTAGTCAGCTTAGCCTTCCGAATCAATTGCTGGCCCCACATCAAGGCAGTACAAAAGAGCGTTCGCTCGTTCTCTAATGTCTTCTTTATAGGTATCTTTCGGAAACAGCTGCTTATCTTTAAGAATTTTGACAGCCAAATCATAAGACACTAACCGTGCTATATTAACTGATGTAACACTTTCTACATTCTGAACGCACGCGCGTGTAACTTGAGTGTAGGAGGTGTACATACGAAAGAACAGACGGACAGGATAAAGAGGCTAAACCATATAAGGATAAAACGGACAGCAGTTAACCGGCCTAATTTTTCGCAACGATCTAAATGTGCCCGATTCGTCTAATTGTTTACCAAGACGACCACTTTGTCAACACCAACTGTTTGTGATCATATAGGGATGAGTCGATGCACTCATCTGATGGCACCACGACAAGTCGTGAGATGCATCCCCTCACATAATCGGACAGCTCCCTTTAAGCTTCTGGTGAGGTTCTGTTTCAAGCAGGTTTTTGGCGATTGAAAAGACGATTTTGTTCCTGTGCCTCCAACTTTTCACTAACAATCTTCCACTTTGAAATATGCTCCGCGATTTGAGTGTTCGGTGGATAGTTAGCCTTTCTATTGTAGTGTCCTCTCCAAATGTATGAAAATCTATAGGTCCCGCAAAGTGTATAAAAGTCGTCTCTGCTAGCAGTCAGGAGATTATTTTGTACGCAGCCCGGTACGCACTTTAGCCACATAGTACTTTTCAGAAAGTGTGGTGTTTAAACGTTGTTTCAGGTGCTTTTCAAACCTGTCACATATAGGCAGAATTTTCAAGTACAATTTCCTAAGCACTGACCTTTTCTCTACAGTTATTTGTTAAACACCTGATAGCCCTTGGTACAGTGCTCTGAGTAGCCATTTTCGTTTAGCATAGAAAAGAGCGCTGCATCTTCTTGTGGTAGTGTCCTGTGTTAAACATGGTATCTACGGTACCTAATTTGTATATATCAAAATTCACTAGGTAAGCGAATCGGCCAATGCATGTTGGTTCTCGGTTGATTGATCGTGAAGTTGAACAGTCTTTTCTCCATTGTGTCAGAACGGCTAAGGTAAGGAGTCGGATCTTCCACCGTGAATCTGATGTTCGGGTGCACGGAGTCCTACTGAGTTCCGCCGTTCTCAATCAAGATCTGCGGCCTATTGGCCTTGTTAATAGATATACCGAGCCCAAATTGACAAGCGGTCTCAACTGAATCTCATCGGTCGGCCCGTTCTTCCTGAACAGGTTTTATAAAATGTTTTGTTAAGCGAACTTTCTTTTCTATCATCGGGATACGTTGACTCTTTGACCGACATGATTCGTTAAAGTCACATTGTGTTTTCCCCCCTATTATTTTAGCACCATATACTAGCTGAGGCCATCGCTGTCCAGTGTTATCTATAATATATGTGTTTACCTTGCTTTTGATTGTTTATAGACTATTTCAGTTCCTCACCTATTTGTGGTGTCACTGAATTCAAGCAAGTCACAATGCTCTCCACTCCATTAGCCAGCTTAGAAAACACCAGATTTCGATTGCACAATGCTTAATCTTTTCAATTTCGTAATTTGCATCGCACCCAAGGACTTTCTGCGCTGACCTTGATTATGATGGTAATTCCACGAACATTGATTCCGCTTCTAATATAACGGTTTTCTACCTTGCTTGCTTATTTTTACATACTCTCCTATTTCGCCATTTGCTCGTTTTATATCAGCCAAGCGCCGGTGCGGTTGACGACGATAATCAGGCTGCCACAGTCGCCATCTTTACCGCTAGTCGACACTGGCCTCCATTGACCACTCATCGAGATACACTGAAAGGAGTGTTATACCAACTGGATATTGCCATGATGGAGTGAGTGTTTGATTGATATGTCCATGTTGTTCACGTTGCGCTTTAAGCGATCTGTCTTAAGTCTTAATCGGCTACCTTCCGCCCTTAAGGATATCAAATAATGTAGTACTTTCGCAGCTGGGTCTTCTAAAATACTGTAGTCTGCACACTCTTCACCTGAGCACATGGACAGGGAATTCGTTTGTGATTATAGATAATTTCACCTAACTGAGTGGCACTATCTCGTCAGCTTGCATTTGTTTTGAGGAGGTATCTACATGAATAACCAACGCTGGTCATCTTTAGCATCCGAGCGATATCTGGCTGTTCGTGCTTATCACGGACGACATTCAAGAATGTGTGCTCAAGGATCCCATCGATCTTGGCGTCAGGTTTCTACCCTGCATAAAGCTAACCGACATGGAATATACCTGCAACATTGTCCTGATTAGCTCCACTGCAAAGGGTATGCAGACCATGTTGAACATGCTGAATGACCGAACTGGTTCGCGTGGATTGTATTTCTCACCTTATCTGTTACTTCAAGACTAAGGCGTTCCCATTCTCATCTTCTCTGTAAGCAGTCCGGTTGAAGTTGTGAACTGTTTCACGATCTCTTCAGCTTGTAATATCACCGAGAGTAACAAAGATGCGTTTTACGTTCATAGACCTTCATCATATGTGATGTCGGGAAAATATCCGGTTATCGCTGAAAGGTAGGGTTTATAATTATTCGGGAAAATTGCCTGTCCACAATACGTCTCCACTAGCATAATGTCAAGCCGGACCAATCATTTACTTTTGTACACCACGAAGGGTGAAAGTTGGCTATCAGTTGTGTTCAGTAGTCACCAAATAGTTGAGTTAGAGCGGCCTAAATTAAAGTGGAACCGCTATATTACGAATTTGGCGTCGTTCAGTAAGTAATAAACAGTTCAAGCTGTTATACGTTCAGTCGTCCGATGGAGTTCAAGATTAGCCCTGACTGGGTAATGAATCACTGACGAATTGGGCACCACTGTACAGGAGATTTTGTGGATCACGTTGCCGGTTGGGATAGGTCTGGGAGTTTTGAATTGCTGTTATCCTGAAGGATTTTGTCAGTAAATTTCTTGTTTTCAATTGCGATCTACCAATGATTGATCGATTGTACGCGTGTAGTGCCACTGTATCGGGCCAGACTACGTTTAAGAGCTTAACTTTTTTCTTCAACAAACTATAGAAGCTACGTGAGAACAATTAGGGAAGTATACGTTCATTGATAAATCCTGGAACCAGGGGAGAGAAAACGATTACAGATTATCCGCATAATATGACTGTCTGACTTCAAAGAAAACGTTTGTACTATGGAAATGTCAGTCCATACCACTGTAGAATAAAGTTACTCCAATCTATTCAAATGCTAATTCTCTAGGGCTGTACACATCATGAATGTGTAACTCTGCGTGCATCTTCATAAGTTACTGATGATGATGCCATCAGTAAGAGAAAACAAAACATCTTCACATTTTGACATATTCATAGACAGGTTACAGTCATTTGATAAATCATTCACAACAGACCAATCGTGATTTGAGTTAGAAATGTCAGAAAAACTACATTCAAAGTATCATCAGCTATACAGCCCTTTCTGGCGATAATATCTTACCTGTATTTATTGAAAATAGAAAAAGTGGCATAATAGTCTCCGGAGTTACCGATCACATGAGGAAATAACGTCATTGAGACATATATATCATATTCAATTGGTGAAGTATTCACCTAATAGATTCATTTGGCTCAGTTAACCTAGTCATAACTTTACAGCACTTGCAATGTTGCCTGATCTGGTGCTGCCAAAAGCATCACTATAATCCCAGAAATAGATGAATGGCATTGCATCTTTTATATAGTGTTGATAAAATGAAGTAGACAAATCCAGCAATAGCATCGGATGTCAATCTTCAGCGTTCACAAGCACATCGATGAGGATCACTAACGGTCATTTCAGTAATCCTTCCAGTGAGTATGAGTCTCTCGAACACTTTCAGTGTTGTAGAGGCGCATACTATTGGAAGAATCCTTTCTATGAATTGGAGTTATCCCCGCGGTTTTCTTGCAGTCGTCAATCTTTGTAACCAACGTAATTGTGTCCGGTACCCAATTAATCAGGTTGACTACACAGTATCACCGGGTATACTTCCAGGTTATAAATTGACGAGCAGCCTTTCACGTAGAGGTTAACTTCGAAATAAGCGGGGGCCGCCCGATGTGTAAGCAGTCGCGGACAATGTGTGGTAGTTCTACCAAAGTACTGCCATAAATTGTTACACAAGCCTTGTCTCTCGGTGTAGCGCAGATGACTCTGCCTCGAAGGGGATTCAAGTACCCCAACAAGAGCACGTGTCCCCAGACAACTCGTCGCCTGTAAAGCGTGCAGATATTTTTGGTCTCTGCCGGCCATGGACAAATCTTGGAAAGGACATTTGAATTGCCGCGGATATCACTGGCTTCAACGGGTACGAAAGGTAGCTCACACGGCGCATGAGCCGATTTGGTCACCGACCACTAACAACAAGTAAAAGGTGAGCATGTTTATCTTGGATTCTCTGACGAATCATTTAACCGTTGGATTGCTTCCGTCACAACTTTGTGCGCGGTGCGCTAGGCATCCTTGATGAATGGACTCTACCCATAGGTCGTACGAACCGAACTATTGGTCATCGGCTCCAAATGGATCGTGATTTGCGTACTCCATCTCACTGTCTTGCAATTTAAATTTTGGGATCAGGAGCTATGAATAAGGTCCCTAAAGTCAGCCTCGTTCTTCGGCATGGGCAACCGAAAACGACAAGTATGAGGTTGCAAGCTTACGGCGGTCCTGAATTCAATTTCGCGTTATCGTTTTGACTCCTTAGCTGAAATGCAGTCTACGCTGTCGTAACATTTCACTGCGGCAAGAAACTTTTGTATCATTTTTTCCCGTTAAATTATTTTCTGTTTCATGATCCCCCAAGTTTGTTTTCGAACACACACTAGAGAACTGTTTCATCTAATACTCTCGACGGATGTCTTAGCCACTATGATGATAAACCAAACGCCATTGTGATATCTTTGTCTGACTGACACAAACTCTTACCTTTCCTCCGGACATTATTTACGTTCGGACACATGCAAATGGTTTAGCAGACAGCGCAACCGTTGAGGACCGTCGTTACTGATGCTTGCTGTCTTGTTGAAGCACGGCTTCATGATTCAAGAGTGATGTTATACCTACGATCCCCGTCGGCTAATCTGCGGTGCGTGTACTGTCTGCACTCGTCTGGAGACCCCGCTGTTCGATTCACTAGTCAGGCCGGTGTTGGAATTGTCCTAAGCTGATATTTGGAAAAAGCGCTGCTTGATTGAACTCCTTTCAACAGCCATGTTTCCTCAGCCAGACTGTCAGATCATTGAGACATTCCCTTCGCAACCGTTGCCTGCTTGTTATTTCGATATACACATCTCTAGATTGTAGTCCAGACCCATTTATAGATGATTTTTACCACTAGATCACCAACCTTTTATACACTGTGTTGCGTACGGGCTATGTACTGTGAGCTGGAAATTTGAACGCTCAAGCAAAATGGCTAGGTGCTGACGAGCGAGACGGTTTACCAGAACGTTTGTGAACAAACCGGTTTGTTGCGGTTTCCTGCTGATAACGGTTTGTTTATATCTAGTACCCGTTTTCGACGTCCTAAGCTTCGTTACGCCACCTAGCAATCTCTATCTCCAAAGCAGTCATGGACACAAGTCGACCATACAACCGCCACATATTGCTGGAGTGGATGTTTCCACTGTGTGTGAATTCAGATCATGCACAGGTGTCTGCCAAGTTCTCTCTGAGTGTTGGTAAGAAGTTACTTCGTCGTCACTCATAAATTGACTTATCTAAACTAACATAGACACAAACGCTCTACACCTACCAAAACGCGCTTGTCGTAGGTCTAAGATCCCACTCACTGGGCTGGACCAAAACACATTGAAAACATGGCCGGTATGCTACTATTGTCTATTTAGCTGCCAACAGCCGAGTTTTTGTAAAATCCGCTGAGGTTTTTTCCGCACGCCTGATAATTCCACCCAGTAGTTTGTATAACTGAGCTCACCAGGCTACCCACTTGAAACTCCGAAAATTATCACAAAGGAGGAAGGCGCCGCCGCCTAAACTCCCTGATCGCTTTTCCATCTCATCTGAACAAATGAGCGTAGGGAGCCAGGTGTAAGCAAGACAATCTGTGAAGTCAGTGGTGAGCTTACTCACAACCTGCTGCAACACTTAATACGTTGGGGTGAGCATTTCCACCCTCGTCGTTGACTGCGTGTTTAGGCGTCCCGTGTGCCCACTGACCTGTTGACATTTATCTGCCCTCAAAAACAGAGGCCTCGCTTGTGATCCGGCTCTTGAATCGTCATCAAACATTCGACTTGGATGAACCCCCTTCAATTTATGGATTAGGGCCCAACTTTGGTCCTAGACCTGGCGACTTTCGGTTAGATTCTCGTGGTCAGTACATTTGTTCGAAATGACTGGTGTTTAGGTAACATCATACCCACTTTCAAAAGGGTTTCATGCGCTCCCTGTGTAAGCTGTCGAAGGATTAACCTGATTTCTATTGTGTTAGTGCTGCTTGAAACCACTGTATATCGTAGATTAAGCTTACACACGAACAAGATATCACTGAGGAGCAAGATAGCTTTTACTCCGGCCGTAGTTTGTATATTCACTTCGCCAAATGTTTTAGTACCGCTATTTAAATATGATGTTATTAGGAGCGATCGATACTGACGTGCAAACCGTCTGATAGTGGTCTGATGCCTTTTTTTGCGGTTTCGCACTGATTACGTTGCTCTTGCTTTTTTGTATGGCTGTTCGTGATAATCGGTATACTATTCCCAAATACTGCGATTTTGTGTAAAAATCTATTGATCAAAGGGTGAATGTTATTCAGCAACATTCGCCGAAAAAATGAATACATGTGCGTAACAGTACGACTAACTGAAAGCCCAAGCTATCAGATTTTTCTGGCACATCAAGTTTGAACAGGCTGCGCCATGCTAAATAATCCTAAACGTGTACACTGTGCAACAGTGTCCGATGTGCAGTTGTGACCTGTGTTCTGGGCGTTGGCTACCACTCTGTTCATTTTTTGTGTGAGGGCGTAACTTTGTATCTGGTGTGCCCGGTATCATTTCACCGCACTCATACAAACGCATACGGCAGTTAACAGAGTTTATATTGCAGAACTAAACCTACTGTTTATCGTTACTACGGGATACATTATGAAAACTTGTGGCAGTTAAGCATCAGTGTGAATCACTGATGTATTGCTGTCTATGATGATGATGATGATTATGAAAACTCGCGTTTTCATTACCTCGCTATATATATATATATATATATATATATATATATATAAAGAGACACTGAGTAGTGCATGTCTATGTATGTATATTTAGCAACAGACCTTAGAATGAATCTGAAAGATCTGACTTTGATTTTCTTCTAGTTCGTAGTCTTTGCTTAATCGTCCATTTTGTGTATCGCTAATTATGCATCACGGATTTTCAAAGGGAACCCGAGTTTGATGTACTTCTACCAATAACTTTGTCCCAAGTTAAAAGCACCCAGCTGACAGTGACGCTCGTTTTTTTATTCCTAGTTGCGGGCTCGAATCTCTTCCCTACTTCCAGTGTTGGCTTCTGCGGATCTACTCGACTCACCTGTCTCATTACCAACACTTCTTAAACAAAGAAGAACATAGAATCTTTCATAAGCTCTCATTTACCGTGTTTAGTTTGAAGTGGGATACTAATCTGGGTTTTACCGTTTGCGTCGGCCGAACCTTCTCATGGGAGGAAGTGTTTGTTTGAATTTTCCTGCAGTTACGCTTCTTGTGTTGCGGTATTCGGTTAGTGGTAGATTGAACCTAGGTGCGTTTCGTCGGTAAACGTCTGAGATCTGGGTGCTCCCAAGCATCTTAGCAGCCCTTGTTCCCGTAATAATCCTTTCCTGCGTCTGATCCTCTCTTAAGAGCTACTCTCTAGCATCGAATGATCTCGTTGACCACAATTCCCATTCGCGCTTCCCCTACACGACTCACCATCTTTATTCCAGCGTCGACAGTGTCGTTTAAGTCTGGTCACGTGACGGTAGATTTCGTAAAATCACTTCAAGCCACTGTCATGATTTTGTGTATACACACTTTGATGATCATTCCTTAACGGACACTTACTGGCGGTTTACGTGCTATTCAACGAGCTTGTTTTCTCCATCTCCGGTTCTCTTGAGTCGGAATTTAAGGATACGGTCTCCCTGCCATTCTTTGGGACAGAGTTGGAATGTAAGCTGACGCAAATGACAAGTTTCCCTTGTCCGAACTCACTAAGGCCACTCACTTTACTGTACGATTATTATTTATTCGAATGTCAATGCTGCCTTGCCCAACCGAGCCGTTGTCGGATTTGTATTGTAATCTCCACTCAAATGACAGTACTTCGGATCGCTTTTATGTTCAGAATCCATATAAACGGACAAAGCCATTGATGTCACACTTTCTGTAAACGTTGGCGGTGTTATCTACGTGTTTGACCGTTACTTGGTGAACGAATGGACTTTCCTGTAACTTCCTTTTGTGTGCCTGCTCCCTCGTTTTTTGTTCTAGGCAGTTTACGTTTATTCAGTGATTGAATTCGGAAAAGGGCACTGCAATTGCTGCGTTTGTTGGTGTATCCATGTATGTGAATGAATCAGATGGCGCCGCCCTGTGTGCACATATTTCCGTCGCCGATGACTAACCATAGTGTTTGGCCTCGGTGTTCCTGGGGCTGTGTAATCTTTTATCTGACCTTTTATTGGCCAACTCGCCGTTGTTCCTGTCATGACATTCTGATTAGGAGTACGGTAACACTCATATTTATTGCTATTGTGGGGCACAGACTGTGGGTCCAGTCTCTCGTTACACAGGATGTGAATAAACATATTTGTTAGAATTTACTATCGCTTCAGATGATACATGAGGCCGGATAGAAAGTGATATAATAACATTCGCTAAATTTACAATCTGTTATATTTAGATCTGAAACTTTCCGGTCGCACACGCTAACGAGGAGGCTGCTGAGGTCATCGTGTTACTCCACTAAGTGGTTTAATCCATGAAACCGTATGCTGGATGAAACTGCAACTCTCCTGATTGTCGGTGACCATTTGGCTGGTTCGGCAGTGATCCTGTAATCCATAAGCTTCAGGAAAAACTCTTCAAGACAGCAACTGGCAATTCGTCATCTCAACGAGCATATGTGGAGCTTCATTGCAAGCCACCGCTTATGAATCCCCTGCGTCCTGTTTAGAACGGCCGTTTGTCTCATTGTTGTTCCTCTTAACATCTCGTTCATCCATTCACTACCTGGTGACTCATGATATTGTTGACCCGCTCACTCTGACTTTCATTTGACGGTCTAATTGTTGTTGACCGTGATGAGTAATTTGTCATCGATCAGAAGAAACAGCTGACCGGGAATGTGCTATTTGAACAGCTTTCGCGTCAGCATTTGGTTACCACTTAGCAGTCTGGGATCCAAACGCCCGTTGAAGATATACACCGGTGATCTCTTATTTCACTATCTTTTTAGGAAATACGCATATTGAAATGGAAAAGCCTGCGGGCAAACATGGAATGATGAGTTGGTAGAACAAAAACTCAAGTGGAATTTATGCAAGACCCAACACGTACCAACGAGCAGCTGACGCGCAGCCTCAGAGGAAATTCGATCGCACCTTCCACTCATCATCATCGTGGACAGCAATACATCAGTGGTTCATACTGATACTTACCTGCCACTCACCGGAATGATACTGGTGGCCAAGTAACCCATTGACCTTTTGCGTTACCCGACCATCTGAAACCTGCGTTTTGTGCTACCACATTAGATTCTGATAGCATCTGCTAGGTGGCGCACATTCACACGCTGAGGGTGGTGTTTCAGTTACCCTCGTTTTCAAAAAGTTGGTCCGATGTCCGATTTCACTTACCGTGGGGTGGGGTGTGAACTCATCGAATTTAAAGAACATCCGTAGAAAGCTGAGAAGGTTCCAATCCGACTGCGGATGTATTGGTCACATTTTCGTCTTTTAGCGAATGTCATAGTATCTTCACTTACTGGGAACCAATTGTCTCAACACTTTTGACCTGAAAATAACTAATGAATGTTTACTGATGAGTAGTAGGGGATTTTGATTTTCATATAGATTGAACATCACTCACAGTTGATCGCAGCTGTCGCATTCCCATAGACTTTCCAGTCGGCCCCTTTCGAACAGCAGAAGCACTAGACTCGAGTTTCGCCCTCATTAGTGCATATCCTCGCCACTGCCGGGACTAGAACCACGGCCACGCTGTTCATGAGGCAACCTTGTTTACCACTGCGCCATTGACCTCACATTAGGCACCACCGAATTTTCATGTGTGAACGCTCAACCACTTTCGCTTGTGAGTAATGATCAGGTTGCCCGATCGCTTCGAGAGGAGACACAGTTACTGTCTGTTAACTGCAATCGATGACCCCTCGACTAGGACTTCTCTCCAAGTTGAAATCACAAAAATCCTTGACTTGTTGAGCGGTATTTGATTACTGATGTGTAGTAGGGCATTTTGATTTTCATATAGATTGAACTTCAAACTGAGGTAGTCCGATGGTCGTTTCAGAGTCCTGTTCACGAGTAATGATGCTCATCTTTCGCACGAATAACGAGGGTCCTGATCATATTGGAGGGAAACCAGTACTGTGCGACTCAACTGTGTACGACACGTACATCTCTTCACAACCCCCTCATTCTTTGTTTTTTTTGGTCACTATCTGCCGACTTTCCCACCTATGGTCACGACTGAAAGTTCGTTTGTATGCGATTTAGTAATAAAATGCATCCCTCCACGTCGACTAATTCATCAACCGTCCCTGAATTTCCCTTCGGGAATCTTCATTTCTAATACCTCTATTCAAAGGTTACTTGGAGAACAATGCGACTGGAAAATTTGGCCCCGTGGAAGAATGCACAGAAAATGTGTTCGATGTGTTTCGGCCCTGTCCGTCCGTATTTTTCCTTCGTTGCTGTTGTCACATTCTCAGAACTTGAGTGACATGGCACTGCTATTGAAATGGTCCTAGTTTTGGGTGTCAGAGGCGGGGAATGGATGTCGATCATTCTGTGTCCACCTGAAAGACTTCACTTATTTGGGAATGACTAATGTACCATAAATGATCAGAAGCTGATTTTGATGTATTACCTATCACGTCTTGTTACTGTGAATTAGCACGGTCCACCTTGAATTATCGCCTCGCGCTGGCTACGGTCTCGGTAGCACGGAGTGGCGATTATAATATTTCGGGATAATCACCCTGAAACCGACAGTCTACTACCGGTTTCGTCCTTACTCAAGTTCATCCGGTAGAGATTAGTCTTAGGGGGATTTAAACCGGGACCCCCTCTTTTATCCGCTCAGCTACCAGTCTCACGAGTGTCACTTTTGATGCACAATTAGTACGGTTAATATTTAACTTGTTCACACTTCGTTACTGTGTATGGACACAGTCTACCTCTGATTGCCACTTTACCCTATCTATGATCACACGGACACGTAACGGAGATTATATTCTCCTATGATGTTCGGCGTCATATATTAACCTAATGCATTTATAATGATATGTAATGTGAAGTAACTTGACGAGAAACTGAACAAAAATAGACGTGTTTTTCAGTCATATTGTTATGTTACAAACAAAGGAAGGATAAATACCCATAATCCGAAGATCTTCTGTATCCCAACAGAGTGCATACGAGGTGTTAGGCTGAGCTTTTGAAAATTTCGAGATTATACGCTAGTGGGAAAATTTTAAGATTGACGGAGTTACATTGATTTGCTGTCCTAGGACGGGATTGTAAAGAATGAAATTTATCTCAGGCTACCTGATAAACGACTTGACGTATAGAGCCGTTGGTCCGATCTCGTTGGCTCCTCTGGTCGCTGGTGTTGTCCGCAATCTATCCACTGTGGGCTTTTACCGCATTTTTCGACCGTGTCAAGAATGTTGGAATAATCGCGCCCCCGATCTGGTCGTCCATCCCATTTTACTTGCCATATCTCTCCGTTGGTCCGATCCAATTGAGCGATGACTCATCCGGCCGCCCATGCTGTCCCCGATCCGCTCGCTGTGATCTTTTGAACGTGTCTCCCCCACATTAGAGGTATTCGTTTTAATGATGCCTATTTTTCAGGCCGCCGCTCACCTCAACAGTGACGTGGAATATCGCAGACAAAGAAATATTACTGAGAAGATCTTAGGGTAATAGTAATAATAATAACAACAATAAAGAGGACTAGGCGAAAGCGTTAGGGATGTTATGGATACAGGTACGCCATTGACTGCAGCACATCGACATCTCGGTTAGATAGAATCACGGAGCCCCTTGTCAGGTGGAGCGAATGTTATCTTCGGTTTCTAACCTACTGGTACCTGTTTTTACTTGTCCACCTTGCACCGGTCTCTGGTACTTTCTCCAAAGAGTGCTTGACGTCGCTGGCTATTAGTTAGTACTTTTTCAGGTGTCGGAATCATCTGCTTGGTAGCTGCTGGTACGAAAATGCGCATTTGATATTTTCTGGACGACGGATTACATCAAACCCTAATTTTCAAAGGTTTTGTCATGAAGCTGTTGTATAAATCTGGGAAACTGCGTTTTTTCCTCAATTTCGTGGTCAAGACTAATTCCGACAACTCCATTTGCAATCTTGATGACTTTTCGATTAGTTCCACGGATCAGATTGAGTCAGTCCTAAGCGATAGAGAGCACATTTGCACCTAGGCTATCAGTGAACGTCTACTTGTTAGTTATGTCTTCGATCAGAAATCTGAGGATAGTGAAGGTGTTCACCAATTATTCTACATTACATTATATCGTTTCTTTGTAAACCATACTCAATGCGGCCGGAAACAACTTTGGTTGGCTAGCTTTTTGACTGGATGGATTAAGTTAGCATCCTGTGCTTGTTTCCTCCTTTTTCGATAAATGTACGTTAGCTATAAATGGAAAAAGGGGTACACAGTACGTATATTGTATAGTGTACATCACTGTTGAATAGTATAACACGGGTCAAAAGCAAGGAAACTTAAGGACAATTTTGAACATCGGAGAGATTAAGAGGTAGGAGCGATGAGTGAAAGTGCGCTTGTTTTATGCAAAACGCTTTAACAAAGAGATTGACGATGTACTACTGCCAGGGATATAGGTACACATCACTGGTGCAAAATTGCGTTCCCGGTCGTATGTTGTGTATTTTCACATGACCTTGTAATGGATATTCGGAAGTGAACAACTTCCCTGGCCAAGCGTCTTTTGCAGTCAATACGTGTTTCTAAATGTACTAACATCTGACCACTCTGTCACCATATTTGTCTGACCGTTCTGTTTGCTAGAGTTTTCTCAGTGACAACAACATCGGCTTGAGTTCCGGTTACTTTAAACATTCCCGTCTAACTTTCAACAACCTTACAAAAGCTAACCCTTGTAGCCTACAGTGTAAAAGCGATCCCAGAAGGGCTTATGTACTTTCTATATTGTGATTGCGAGGTTGGGTTCGTGTATTGGTCGTCTGGAGATCAGCTATGTCAGCATTCGAATACTGATGGTATTCTTTTACCCTTTCGTGAACAACTGGTTACCATCGTCGGGGATATCCAAACGCTCATGTTAACTTAAGGGTTTTTGTGCTTCCCTTGATCGTCAAAACCTATTTAGTGTCAAGTGACTGTGTCACGTCGTCCTCGTTCTATCCCAACGTTGCTCTACGTAAAATAACAGGGTTCTTCGACTTTTTTGTCCTCTTTTTGTGTCCAAGCTTGCCTCTACACATGTGCCAACCATAGACGGCGGGATTTGGGTTGGGTTTCGAAAGTCGGTGTCCAACAACAAAGAGATGTTGAAAGAATTGCCATCGCTAACAGTAACACCGGCCGCGCGGCTAATTAACAAATGACTGGGTCACCCAAACACACTTTGGAAGTAGCAGAACAGAATAATGAATCAAATGTGTAGCGCTTTCATGTTTCCTTTTCAGATATTTGGCGTAACCGTATGTCGCCCGTGTATTCAATTTCCATTCCACAGAGGACCGTTCCTCTTACCTTTTCCGTTACGAAATTGATTTTGGATCCGTTGTCTGTTGAGATAAAACTGGTCACGAAAAGTTGGATGTCATAAACCGTCTAATAAAACTAAATTGATTACAACCATGAACTCAGTGTATCTAAATCGTAACCATATATAGTTCACCATACCGCTCCACGGTACTTTACCGCCAGCGGGCGTAAGCTTCTCTCCTGAACCTATTTTCATGTTAGCGACAAAGTCTGCAACAGAGAGATAGCTTGATAATTAAATTGCCTGTCGGTCATGTGGATTCAGGTCTACTGAAGGTTAGTAAGGTTGACCAAGCTGAACGAGACGTACTTCGTTTAGGTTATCAACAGTGGAATGCCTTGAACCCGTGACAGCTCTGTGGTAACGGCATCCAACTATAAACCACACAGCAGCAGGTTCAAACCTAGTAACCATGGCTTCTCCAGTGTAGGTTTGAACAGTTTACTATATCCAGCTCACGCGAAGTAATTTCACTTCATTGGTTAAGATGGCTCGGACTTGTTTGTACACGGTTACCTAGCACTCATACCGCGTTTGAGTTGCTTTTACTGGTTATGGCTGAGGCGAACAGTACGATGGGCAGCCTATGGCTTGACAAAGAAGCATAACGAAACTTTCAACCAGTTTGTCCCCTGTTGACTGTACCTGGCTGGAGTCTAGACGATATTGAATACTTTCGGCTAAAGGCAACGAAGGATATAGCTGCAAGCCATAGTCGGTGGCAGGAGTTTGGTTATATTTGTCACCGCGTTCGTCTTTAGTTACCATTGTTCAAACTTCTCTCAAAAAACTTTTTACATGAGAAAAACAGGCAGGATACCAAAATCAAGTTCAACGTAAAATTAACAAAAGATTTTCTTTTGCTATCGTTGTACGTCCTATTCCACCTTTTTCTGTTTTCGTCCACGTATTCCCTCCACTAAATATCTTCGTTCTATTTTTGTATTAGCATGCAGTCTGATCTCACAATTACGGGCCGGTCTCTGTATGTTCTATCCAACCCTTACCAACAAACACCCTACGCTGAAAAAGTTGTAAACACGACTTTTTACATCTCAACCGAATCACACTTTGATCGCGCGGCCAAACGTGTTGGTTGTGTGGTAGCCATTGCGAAATCACTCTAACTCCGATGGATGACTAGTTGAACCATGTAAATTCCGCGGCATTTTCTAAGCGTCATGTTTACTGCACTGTAATCACGTAGCAACAGCATTTGTTGCTCTTTATTACAGTGGTAACTGCCCAATCGGACTACCTATGCTTCTCGTCCAAGTGGACCGATTATCCGATCTGGTAGTTTTCAACAATACAAGGAACTAATGAGTAGTAGAGGATTTTGATTTTCATATAGATTGAACATCATCCACAATTGATCGCAGCTGTCGCATTCCCATAGACTTTCCAGTCGGCCCCTTTCGAACAG
>JTDE01002293.1:40232-74574 GCA_014338405.1 Paragonimus skrjabini miyazakii | reverse complement strand
AACCGTGTTTACCACTGCGCCATTGACCTCACATTAAGCACGACCGAATTATCATATGTGAACACTCAACCACTCTCGCTTTTCGAAATAGGTCGACTGGAAAGTCTATGGGAATGCGACAGCCGCGATCAGTTGTGGGTGATGTTCAATACAAGGAACTATTGGATGGGCATTCTTTACTGCTTGTAAAGCCTATTCTCAGAGTAATTTTGTGTGCCAAATCAATAAGTACATCGTTACTTACGTTTAAAGCATGTTTCATACTCCATCCCGGAGCACCACGTGTACTTTAAAAATTCGACAAGTTATAAACCTGATGAAAACCATGTATCGTGACCGAAAAAGACGCTCGGTCTGCAAAGTTGTTTATTCCACGAACTCCCGTACAGGTTATGTAAAAACATAGGACCACGAACATGTACACTCATTTGCACGACTGACGTGCATTCGCATATATTAACTAACAGTACGTTGTCATTCGCCCTGGTAGCACTTTCCCCTTAGTGTGTACACACTATTCCGATAGTCGCTTCTGGTTCGTCGTCTTCCTGGCGTTTAGCTTTGCCCTTTAGTTCCTGAATGTCGCTTATGAGTAGTGTACTACTCACAAACGAGACTGCTTGTTATACAACACATGAAACTGTATAGAAATCGTAAACTGATGCTTTCAGTGTTTGTTGGTAGTTGCCACAGTATATTGTAAAACTTACGGCAAGGCCGCTTTTTGTGTCTCTTCTTTGACTTGTGCCAAGAAAGTGCGCAATTTGTTCAGCTACGCAAGCGTAGCATTTCAGGTCACGTTTCGTGACCTCTTCTTCTACGTGTTGCGTCGGAGGGCAACGACACTTCGGATATCCAGACCACATATTCCCAACTTCGATCGATTGTGTACGGCCCACAAACTACGATACTGCAAGATAAGACAACAGGTAAGACAAACATGCCAGTCTATCACTAACGTATATATTCACCAGAACTTTCAATCTGACAAGACCGACAAAGATGTGGCTGTACTTATGTAAACCTCTGACCTTAAGTGCCGCATGAAGGCCGGAATAATGAACGTGAAGTCTGTATTTCGTGGTTAACATAAGATACTGTAATACTTGGAATCAGGGGCATCAGATACCCATGGAATCTTACTTGAATTCATACTTACTGCGTAAGTATTAAGGAATGATTTCGGACTGATTTCCTTGGGCAGTTCACATTCATGGGGCACGAACACGGATTTATGGATAGATGCACATCAGTGTTCGATAAATCAGAGTCTGTCGTTTGCTGATATAAATTGCACTTGTAACGTCACAAGCGGTAATCTGGATGGGTACAATTCAGAACAAAGAACACGTATAACGACGGATATAACATTGAAACTCTTTGTCCACTCTTGTTGTATCCTAAGTCTACCTTGGATTGGTCCGCTGCCAGATTGTCCATAGTATCGGAGTTTGGATTGACAGTGAATGAAACAGGTCTTCGTCACAAGTACATCAAATCTTACTTCAGGTCCCTGTTCTTCATGTTAGGTTAACTCTACCGCTAACTCCAAGTCAGTAGCGTCATCCGCATCTATGCAATTTATGGAAGCATGTTCGTGCTGTCCAGCCAGCCTTTGGATAAGTGGTTACCTTGGTTGATAAGTAACGACATTGTAACCCTATGAAGGTTGACTTGTCTTATCGAGATTACTCTTTGATTGACGCGCTGACAAAGACGAGCAAGTCGAGTTCATGTCACCATATTCGCAAGGAATTTTATTGGTAAACGCGGTCATTAATCCAGTGCATTGTTAACATCATTTTCAGTGGGAACAACCTTCCTATCAAAGTTGTCTGAGCAGCTTGTTCTCGTGGACTAAGAAGTATGAGTTTACTGTTGAGACTAAAAATGTGGAAACATTGCTGCCGACACGTTCACTACAGCTGCATCGCAGCTGACATTCTGTCATATCCAATTGAACGGGTGAGACATCGAAACGTCACGCCACGATCATTCTCAGTTAGAGTAATAGAGTGTAGTTTAGGCATCTGTCCACAGTACTCAACCTTTGACTCCACAGTTGTGTGCGTAATAATACATATATACTATAGCCGCGTCTACTTCTTACTACTGTACATTATAACGACATAGTTATATGCACAAAAGTCATAAGGTAACACTGAACCGCCGTGTTTCATTAATCTATGTAACGTGAAAGTTTTGAAATGCGATAGCTTTTGCACCGATTATGCAGTTTTTTGGGTTTGATTGTCCGCTGCTCTTCACCTCGGAAAAATAAGTAATGATTCCATTTTAGCCGATTGGGAACAACTCTCTGGTTCGATCGATTACTTAGCTATCGGATTACACGCTTCCCGGTATTCCTTGGCTAAATTGACTGCCAAACCAGTAGACAGTTTTACGGTCAAGCTTACAATACCACCATCTAAGTATCGCTGTCATTAGATCGGAGAACGATTTCGCCGGACTGGAAGTGCACTGTAGAGCCTGATGGTCAGTAACGACTTAAACCCATGACCATAATATTTTTTGTTTGGTCGCCGAACAGCCCACACTATTGTCACGGATTTATTCCGCATTTGAGAATACTAATTTCCCATCCTGTTTAACAATCTAGGGGTGACCACGATGGGGAAACCATCCTGCCTCATTACAATCTGGTTTTTAAACACCCATGTATCCGTGATTGGAGATGTGTACTTTATTTGCGAGAACGGCATCGGCATCGAGCGATCCACGATGGATCATGAAATTGGATCATGAAATTGTCTCAGTCTATAACATTCTTCCGGGTGCTGTCCTACAGGTTGAAACGTTCGACCCACTCCGCAATCCCAGCGACTTCAGCTGTTCGACCACGAACACCTTTATCGTAATACTTATTTGTACTTATTGTACTTCGAAGTACGTTTGGAATACTGTGTAAAAAATTGCACTCGCATTGCGCACTTAGGTATGGAACAGCGACGAGGAATCAGAAGTTTTGTGATCACCACACACATGTTCAATGGGGCGGCGTGCTTTGTTTACACATAGACTGGCTATCATTATACGTTGCTTACAGTTGTAAATAAAAATGATCTCCACAAAGGTTAGCTGATTACTAAGCTTAAGTGAAGTGCCTCCAGTTGTTTATTTTGATTAATGACCGTTTCGACTTCATTGTCAGACTTACCTGACTTTGACCCACTGATTTTGTTTGGATTACTCATAACTGAACGTTTTCTTTACGGTTTTCAGTTTATGGTTGAGATAGTTTGACAATCTAGCAGTTCTTTTCACTTTTTCCTTAACTGCATCAAGCTGGCACAATTTGTTATTACTACGTCTAATCAATGTTAGTCCGTCAGTTTGGCTTTGATGCTCGTAAGTTACGGAGTGTTGTTACAAGACCGATACGTTCCCACTCACTCCTGACGGCACGTCCTTGGAGTCAGTCTTGAAGTTCGTCTACCTTGAGAACTTTGTCAGTATGGCTGGGTCAGGTTTGCTAGCTTATGTCATCTGTGACATCGGCATGATCTTAGCCTTTATATAAAGGGTCGAGCGCATAAGGCTGTGTAGGGACTGTACGAGCATTTCTCCTACACAACTGCGAAACCTTACTAACCCTTGCGGACGATATCTGCTTTTTATCTTAAACCTCTGGGACCTCTAAGGCATTAACCGCGTGCAGTAGGATTACTACCACCGGCAGGTCCTAATGACCAGTAGGTTCTATCCATTAGTGATTAGTATAACGTCGTTCTGCGGACTTTCTTGGTTCACATAGATTTTATATACTACCACTCACTACTTGCCATGTTCTCCGTTTGCCCGTGCTACATTGGGCTAGAGTTGATAGCCT
This sequence comes from Paragonimus skrjabini miyazakii, assembly GCA_014338405.1. Classification (NCBI taxonomy): domain Eukaryota; kingdom Metazoa; phylum Platyhelminthes; class Trematoda; order Plagiorchiida; family Troglotrematidae; genus Paragonimus; species Paragonimus skrjabini miyazakii. The sequence continues at coordinate 70,724 of JTDE01002293.1, read as the reverse complement.
TGGGCTCGAGTATGAAGGCTTTGACGCCAAAACTTTATTTAACAGAACACTTAGCCTTTTGGCTGCAATCCAAAGACCGTCGAAATATCGTGGATGTCATAATCAATGGTGCTGTAGTCGCGAGTATTTAGAAACAATACATATAATCGAACTTTTACCAATAATTTAATCTATGTTCAGTTGGTTCAATAAAACAGTAGCTTCAAGTTAACCGTCATGGGGTTACTTATTGGACAGAGCAGAACGATTCTGACGTTCTGCTTTTAAAATGTGCAGGCAATTGAAGCACTGTTCATGCAAGGTTGTGGCGGGACGTTTGAATTTGATTATTTGGCCATACCTCCCGTAAGGTTGCTGGTGTTGTAGTTAGCACGTTAGTCTCACACACGAGATGGCTGGAGTGCAAATTTCGTTCCAGACGGGGATATGCACTGCTGATGAGCATTACTAAGAAGGAAACTCGAGTCTGCAGTTTGCTGTCGACTTCGACTGGCGGAGAGGTTTATCCCAATGTGACAACTGTAATCAAGTATGGGTAATATTATATTTGAAATAATCGAAATCCCCGAACTTCTATCAATGCTTTTTGTGTTCCATAGTTACATCTGCTTTAAGTTTTCTCTTTCGGCATAGTTTCCTGCTCTTTTTTTATAGTGTTGATGCCGGCTATTTGTAACTAGTCACGCTAAACAGTGGTTCCGTTTCTGTACCGGTATATCATTATCGTCGTGTGCAAGCACACGCAGTCGGATCCGTGGCCATGATCACATTCAACAACAATATGCTTGTCCAATCCGCACATGTGTGCGCGCGTACTCCTCAGCGAGGCTTTTTTCTATCGCTCCGTCCATGTTCTAGTCACATGCGATTTGATCGGTTTTGTTTAAGTTTCATTTGTATTCTCACCAGATCAACCTCGTACATTGTTTACTTTTTACCCTGCCGGGTAAAATCATCGATTTTATTGACATCAATGCTCACCCACTTTTGGTATCACTATTGTTGAACAATTGACACGCAAGCACAGTCACTAACGGTTACACAGTAGTCACTGGGAACTAAAACTTGAATTGATTGATGATTATATTAGCAGTTACTGATGGTTTCATCAACGGTCCATAATCGAATTTTAATATTTAGGTGTTTAAGATGATGTATGAACTGTCCAGAATTGTCTGCTTTTTGCAAGCAAGCCTATTTGTTTCCTTCTTACGTAAACTTAGGTTTACTATTCTAAAGAGCCATTCTGAAATTTCCAAAGTGTCCGCAACGAATGTCACCATTTTCGTTCATGTTCCTACTCCTTATTTCTTAAGCATGACTTTCTTTCTTGATCTTGACACGATCGCGCATGTCTCAAGATGATCATGTGATCAGCTGATTAACTTAAGCTTGTCGACACCCATGGAGAAAACATTCCCAACACATTCACTGAGTTTAGCTGTAAGACTCAGCACGTCAACTACAGGATATGTCGTCGGTCTGAATCTTCTACTTAATCTTAATTCATCTGCAATAAAAGTTCTAGACACGTTGTGTCCGATTCCGTCACCGATATTATCTTGACCGTACTAATGTGGACTACACTGGCAATAAGGTGCTTTGAGAATGTTGATATGTTCTCCTGATACGTCTTATCGTCCAAGACAATTCCAGAATACTATCCTGTCTACTTAGTCTAATGCTTCTGGAAAGCCCGAACGGACAACAACCGTCCACCCGTTCCACTGTTTTATCTAGCACAAAGATGGGATCGACGCAATGTCGACGGCTGCAGCAGAATCTGACTCGAGCTTCATGGTTTCTCTTTTGTTTGTAATCAGTTTGAGAGTAACATTAGTGATCAGCAACCTCGGTACTATTGTAGCGAAAAGGCGTCCAATAAAGCACAACCTTTATTGTCCAACTCGCTAATTACCATGCCACACGAGCGCTCGCGATTTTGAATCACAATTCCAGTCCACAACACCTCCTGGTTTCCGCTCGCACGTCGTGTGCACTTCTACCCGGTTTAGGTGTGTGATTGGCGCCTTCTACCCGGGGGTTTTCTGCCTGCTATTCCTCGGCCGTTGATCCGATTTCGTTGAGCGATAGCTTGTCCGATCGCTCGTGCTGTCCTCCGTCTATCAACCGTGGCCTTTGACCGTAATCCACAGCTGTGTCGAGATATTCCTGACAGTGTTGGAATAATCACACCTTCAATTTGGTCATTCATTCTATTTCGGCTGCCACGTCTCGCCCGTTGGTCCGATCTGGTCGAGCGATGACTCATCCGGTCGCCCACGCCGTTCTCCATCCGCTCACCGTGGGTGTTTGAACGCACCTCCCCCCTGTGTTGGGGTATTCCGCCGAGAGCTGGAATGCTCGCACTTCCTGCCTGACAATCCCCCACACTCGCCCCTCCTTTAAGGAACTTGCCGCGGTTGTGCCAGGGTGCCAGTTGTACACCATTGACCCATCGCCCACGAGGACCTTGGTTGATTTGGAAACTCGTATTCTTGCGGTTCGTGATGGTAAATGGTCCATTCCATCGCCTTCTAAATTTTCCTGCGCCTGGACCGGATGTTTCTGGTCGGCTGTAATCTCTCACTTTCACCTGGTCTCCGATCCTGAGCGGGTGCCATTTATGTGTGTTGTGCCTCATATCATATCTTAGCTTATTCCGCCGTTGTCTTTCTGTTGTCCGCTCAAGAGCACGGTGTTCCAGGTGTTGTCGTTCTTGCGGCACTATGAAAGTCAGATTTTTTGCCCGATACACATTATGTTCATTACGAAGTTTTTTAAAACATGAAGTCGGAACCCCTGTGTTTTTATCTCAAATGCATTGAGCTGTATCCGTAGAGCACTCTGGCTCTGATTGCCGCTGGTCCACAGAATGACAGGGTATTAAATAAGCACAAATGCAGAGAGATGCACGGAATGGAAGAAGGAAGGAAAAAGAAGAAAACAATGTGGCCACCAAAGTCAACAACCCCCAGGATACAGGCTCGCCATTGACTGTGACGCGCTACCATGTCAGAGGGTTTCCAACCAGCGATGTGGATAGTCGCGAATTCTCCAACTGGGTAGACGGCACCTACCAACTTTAGTCAGCGGAGTGGTCAGGGCTTTCATAGCCCGTGATCACGTCCCCACCTGGTCTCTTTGCGGTTTCTCTCAAGCATCAGCAATCACACTAAGCAATGCGCATTACGGCAGATGCTCTGTCAGCATCCGGAGCACGTGATCCAACCTGCGTAGATAATACGTTTTCAGTCCCTCCGTTATCACCGGGGAACTTGCACAATTCCTGAATACACGCCGACAGACTGTTGCTTTGCTTACAAAGTCGGTTGGTATAGGCTGACTGTCGGAGATAACGGTGGTTGAATACTAAGCCCATATGCATCTCGCGAACGGGCTGTCTCTGACCCATAAAGCACTCACTCACAGGGCAACACTGATACATAGGACGGCATGTAATGCATTAGTATCGTACTGTCTCATGTATTATGTGTGTTCGTTCAGCTGCCAACCACAGGGTTTCTATGTGATCACTCGAACCTCACCGGAATACCTTTTCTAGCATCTGTTATTGTAACATGCAAGCCGGCCGTTTTTACTCTCATTGCCCGGTGCGCTTGTTCACCAACTCTGGGCAATGTTGAGACACCGGGGGACATCGTTCTTCTGAAATAGGGGTTTCAACAATAGTCCTGTAAGTGGAACTAACACGGACAAGCATGAGCCAAAAGTCCAGTAAGTCGTGCACTTACAAATTACACAAACATAAACTAAATTGGCACCAACAACACGGCGGTACGCTTTGTTACACCATTCAAATTCAGCCAGTGCGCGCTTGCTAGTTTCGACTGCGCTTTACAGTATAATTCTGTTCGTAAGGTCACCTGTTGAGAACTCTAAAAGTAGCTACGAAAGGTTCGCAAGGCTCGGTGGAAACAGCACTCTTTTCAGGTGTAGTAAGCTGCTGCTACCGGGAGCTTTCGAACGCTTTCCCAATGCTGAGCTTGTTCATAGCCCGTAACGACGCTTGAGATGCTGGGCTGACCATTTCCAACAGAAATTCAGCCAACCACGTGTGCCATGTTTCGCCCCCTCCCCTTCATATGCTCATTAATTTGTTGACGTTTTCCCGCCCGTGGAATGAGGTGTTACACGTAAAATCGCATTCCTTAAACGTCACAAAGCACCTTACCCAGACAAATTCCCTTCCGCTCCTATCATAGATCGAGACCTACCTCTGTTCCAAGAATTAACAGTCTTGATCCCTAACTGGAGTCGCTCAAAATGACTGATGTTTGACTGGCATCATCCCCATTTTCAAAATGTTCCCTCGCATACTTCGTGTACAAACCGTCAGCGGATTAACCTGATTTCTATTACGTTGAAGCTGCTTGGTAGACTGAGCGAAACGCGTGAGCAGCATACCTACGAGGAACAAGCTAGGTTTCACTTTCCGCCGTGATTGTTTTGATCACAACTTCACCATCCACCGTATGCTTGAACTCCGCCATTCATATAGAATGTCGACAACTGTTATCTTCCTAAACACCAGAGAGGTCGTTAATTCAGTATACAGAGACACACTCTGGAACTGTCTGTCGATATAGAATTTATCCGAAAGGTTTGTCGTTATATTGAATGCAATCCACTTTCAGATCTCGATTTGGGTTAGGGATTATGACAACGTATCGCTGACTCTTAACATCACAAGCGGCATGCGACAAATTTTTCCAACGTCTCCCTTCCTATTCACTTCTGCAATAGATGACATCCTAAAATGCGTCAAGACAGATTGCAACTGTGAAAATTCTCGCGGGCACTCGACTTCGAGGCAGAATGTGCAGACGTCGTTACTCTAGTTTCTGGGTGTTCATGGGGAGTCTAGCACATCTTAGGCAGACAAGAGATTTCAGTTTGTCAGTTTAGTATAGCAGCTGCGCCTTCTAAATGCAACGCGCTGTTACAAGGTTGGCAGGATTCTGCACCTGCTTTCATCTCCGGTGGTAATCAGCCGTCGAAAGTAGTCGAAAAACATGTTCCTTGAGAGCCGCGTCAATGCTGGTGGAGGGTCTGATGAGATCACAAATCATATAGCTAAGGTTCGGATGACGCTTGCCAGTTTACGCCATTTTTGGCGTCATTATGATCCCAGTCCTTCTACAGAGGGCAGAGCGCACAACGCCACGGTTAATGGTCGTATTATATGGTTGCGATTTCTGGTGCTTCCGCGTAGGTACTGTCGCTAAAACGCCCATGAAATATTTCAATATTTATCAGCGATCTTAGTTACAAGAAGGACAAATCAGTAAAAAAAGATGGGAAAAAAGTGAGAATGTTCTATCAGAGCAGAGACATTTTCGAATACTTTCGGTTGTTTGTATCGTGGAAAAGGTTGACTTGGAGGACCTTATCCGATACCAATGGTTCAAAAGTCTGACTCGATTAGCACTGCAGGGCTGATCCAGCCTGAGGGTTCAATGTGTAAGACACTTACATCTGATTTCTGTTGCCACTGGGTGCAGTAAATGTATTCAGTATTGTATCGAACTTCTGAAAAATATTGAGGGTTTTGTGGCTTATTGGATAATGTGCCCACGGTCACTGTAAGCTGTTCCACAATCTAAAGACTGTCTGCGGGAAACAGCAATGCCACAACTGTAAAATTTGCTTTGCTATATTCTCACAATTTCGTGCCTCTTTTCCGAAACACTTCTGTGCATTCAGTTGTTACGATCCCCTTGAGAGCCAAATGCACGAATGAACACGAAGACCGCGAGCAGTATCTCGAGCACGAACGGACCGAAACGGTATCGCAAAACGGCACGAAAATCAGAGCTCTAGTATCGGAACCCAACCATCGCAACTTAGAACCCCCTAACAAGTAGGGAGAAAGACGGCCTTCAAACGAGTTTTATTTTCTGCTCAGCCCAGTGGTGAAACTTCAGCCTTATTTATAGGTTTTGAGCTACCTTGAGCCTAAGCTACTCAACGGACCAATCAGAAGCGAAGGCGAAACTCGAACTTTGAAAATATTGGCGAGCATTCAAATTCCCAACATTGAAAACTCCATTTTCTTTTGCAAATAGGGCGAATTCTTGGGAAACAGTGCATTTTCCCAACATCAGTAGTGCAATACAACCCACTGTATATGCGACTATTTCCCTGATTGCTCTTCTCTGAGCTGTGTAATACTGTTGTACTTGTAAGGACCAAAGCCTCAGTCAAATTGATCCTCTGAATCAACGGAGCACGTTAAACTGACCATCGCGTCAAGATAACTGAAGAGGTTAAGCTGCAACTTCGGATAAGGCCTCGACGTTTTTCTCCTTGCTGTTGTAACTCACTGTGTTGTCTCCAAACGAACATTTTATTGCATTTGCTTTGTAGGCTTTAACGGATTACCTGTGTACGGTCATTTAGTCTCAAGAAGTCACGATTGCTCTTTTATGTCAAGAGTTCTAGCGTTGACGCTGTGATTCCTACACCTGGAAATCCTGGAATGGGTATTTGGATTGAGGTAGCTGCACCGTCAGTCTAGTGTATCACTTACTCTACATTACTTCGTTTCCCTAGTTACGTGACCATCTCACATAGTTGAAGATCGCTCATTACAATGCACAACATTTACTTTCAAGTTTAGCTTTCCGGACCATCGTAATTGTTTGGGCATGAGACACCTCTCTGTATCGAGAACACATGTTACGATCCAGTGCATCGTATGGTAAAGGTCACCAGTGTTGAATGGATGCATACCAGTATGTCTAACTTATCCTGCTTTAAGTGCATGTGTACCGTAAGTGTGCTTCAATTTAGCTTGGCCCTACTGGCGGTGATTTCAGTGAAATCACCAACCTACTCATAATTCATTTCTCTCTCTTAGTTCATCGGTTCGTTTCACGTTTCACAGCATCTCGTCCTGGTCATCTTTGGTTGCTTGCACTTTTAAATGATGTACCGTTGTTTGTACTGCAGCTGAAATAATTTTTCATGGTGTATTATGTGGTAGCCACTGTGGTCAACGATCAGCTGATCGCATGTTAGCAGGTTACGGTATGTTTATCATCACCTGAGTTAGGGCTTATCGTTCACACTAAGAGTTGTGTGTTCAACGTATACACATCCATTCCGTCCAGCTAAGTGCTCTCACCTGTTTCATGCTCTATCTGTTCTGTTCTCTATTCGTTCCCATCAATTGGCCTGCATCTTGGTATTAATTTCGCTAAGGAGAATCGGGATACAAAGTGTACTCGGAGGATCTCTGCTATATGATACCTCAACATGGTATTGTAGTCCTTGTACTGTAGATCATAACCGGAATAATCATATATTGAACTAAGCCGATTACATACTTGAAATTGAATGAAATTGATCCGGCCAGAATAGCAGAGGCAAGATGATAGACGTCTAGGTGCGTGAAATCACTTGCAAGCAAATAGAAACAGTCCCTGTAGATCATAAGAATGCACCACACAGTTACCCCGAGTGGCACTTAGTCAGTAGACCTACTGTCTCAGTTATCCTGATTGTCTACCGGACGGTGTTAACCTCGCTGGTAGTGGTAGTGGCAAACGCTCATATAAAAGTGTGTCCAATTTCCTTAAACGCAAGAGCGCACCGAATAATTGTATGGTCATACTGTCAGCACTTTATTCCCATACTTCAGCTCAGGTTTGTGTTCACAGTGAGCTGTCTGACAGTTTCAACACCAAGAATGGCGTCGATCAAGGTTATCTACTTTCATCATTTTTTGTTTAGTTTTGTTATGGACGAAATAATGGAGGATTGTCTGTGACATCCACAAGATGTCACCGTGGATTTCTTACATTATTAATCTGCACTGTACCGATGACAAGATGTTGTTTGACTGTTCTCAAGAAGAACGGACAATGCTAGACGCTTGCTCGCGCCCTGCGAAATACTTCGAAATTCGTTTTGTAGCCTCAATGTGTAAACTGCTTGTGCAAGACTGTTGTGATTACTTGGATTCATTGTTGGATACTAAAGCTACTTGGAAAGTTCTATCAGTAGTGATGGTGGTGGTATAGAGGATGTTTCTAAGGCTAGGGCGATGTTTGCCAATCTAAGATATCTCTGGTTAAGGGAATGCTTAAGGGTCGTTTGTACGAGGCGAGTGTGAGAGTTGGGCCACTTTTCGAGTACGCTGAAAGCTTTTGGTTCCTCACCCAAAAGCAATGCTGTAACCAGCGGTCTCAAATTTAACAGTTGATTACTATCGCTTATCATCAGATTGTTCCACACAATAACCGTATGGGAATAAGAGCAAGTAGCATAATACAATCACTGACCGTTTCGGTAAATTTTTGGGGACTTAGTTTTTCTTTCACAATTTGTTTGTTCCTGTACCACATGCAGGGTAAACACTGGTAGACGCTACTGTCAGGTTCCGATGACGCCTTACTTTCACTTACAGCTTGGTTGTTTGTTTGCAAGGTGTAGGCGCCTTGATGTTGTATGTTTGAATGTAGACGTAGCTATTTTTAGGGGTTAGGTCCCTTACCCTCTCCCTTTTTTTTCCTGTTCCTAAATAGGGTTTGTTTCTTCATGGTTGTGTGGCAGTTAAGCATCAGTGTGAACCACTGATGTATTGCTGTCTATGATGATGATGACTGTCAGGTTCCTCAAAATCAAGATAGTATCAGTGATTGCTCTTCAGTGTTTCTACCACTATTATTTCAAACAGTCTCTCTGGAATTGTGACTATGCTGTTGTGTTTGGTTTCCTTCTGTTTGTGCGTACATTTGACTTCGAAGTGAATTTCCCCCCTATTCTTCTCTCATTGTATGCTTCGCTTGAATTTTAATGTGTGGTCAAGGTAGATCGTATACGGTTGTGTTAGCGTTCTGGTGAACTTAAGATAGCTAAAGTGTAATTGTACTTGCTTGTAAATTTAACGCCTTGTGGTTCAGATCGGTTGATGTCGAACCTTCTGTCTGAGTTTATTGGATAACTAGGCCTTCTGCAGCCCTCACAGTAATACATGCATGGTCCGTGAATAAATCCCTATCTTTCCGCCTTTTACAGCTTGTCCTTCGAGTTGCTCGTTGTCCAATCGAATCGCTACTGGGTCGCGTTCACGACCTTTCAGTTAAGTTGAGACTTTCGTTCACTATTCATCAGTGCTTTTATTCAAAAAACTGATGAGTTGTAAGAGTTCAGATTGCTGACAGATGAACACTACTCACCTCTTCGTAACTTTTCTACTTCAACGAACTCCATGGGAGTTGCTGAACTTATTCGAGTTCACCTGTGGTGCATACCGTTGTCCGAATCGATAGTTGTGCTCGAACTCTGACCCCTCCTGTGATGCAAGAGTGTACTGTTTCGCTGACTCCAAACATTCTGACCTTTTCAGTGTTTATGAAGTGCAAGCTTTTCCAACAGCGCGGGTGGTGTTCTATTGATGGGTTCTAATACAGGCGAAATCTGACTTACTTGTCAATGACATACAGGGGAATCGGAGTACTGATCATGCGGTGGAAAGCCTTATTCTAGCAAATTGTTGGTCATCGATCAGTTCAACCAAATTCGTCCTGTTTTCTGATTGTCTAACGAGCGACCATTCAGAAGTCATTATGCATGGTCGTTTGACTGTTTCGTTTGTACACAAATTTTACATGTGCCCAGATCGTCACTTGTCGCTTTGCCCAATACACGTGATTTTTCCAACAACCTACTTCTGTACAACACTATCTCACTTTGTTTAAAGCACTGTTTTTTTGCTGCAATTTCCTACTCAACTTATTTCCTTACTCCATTCTTTTCAGCGAACAATCTCAACGCAAAGGTCTCATCGTACTGTACGACATGCGAGACGCAAAATACGCCAATTTCGATTATCATTTATGTATCAAATTGCTCAATTTGTTCAAAGTGAGTCTTTTTGTGAGAAGTAAGGACATTGTAAGACGGGTATGATCGTCCGTGTGAGACAATAGTTATATTTCCTGATCAATCGTTCCGTTCTACGATCATTGTCGTGAAACGACTTCAGTTCGATGAAGTTTGCTCTCAAGGATTGAGGTTGTTCCTTGGTAATCACTAATTGTTAACCACACGTTTTTGTGTTCGAATCTTGATGGGTTCAACTGCACCTGATATCAAGATTTGGACAGTTTGACAATACCGTTCAACCTCTACGTGCGACCTAACCTGTAGCCTGGGAGGAAACGCTTGACAGATTCAGAAATATTAGTTTTATTGTTTATTTCATTGAAGTATTCTATCTCTGTACTCTTAATCGGTGCTTTAGTGTACTTTAAGCCACTAATCCTATGCTCATCACTGCTGGGTTTCGAGTGGATGCATCGTTCCACTCACTGCCCAATGGCATTGAGTTCACATCATAACTCCGTTGTTATGTGGCTGACATGAATAAGGCAAACCTGGTGCATATGTACACCGTTTACAGGTTGAGTTCTCCACTAGTGTGCAATTACATGCCAAACACTGTTTCGATTTGCGCTCAGCTGACATTTTACTTTTGGCCATCTTTGCTAAAAGGCCGGAACCGTGGTTACGGAGTCCATTGAGGTGATCAGTTGGCCAACAAGATAGGGTTTCAAACATACACTGTCAGCCTAATGGATTGACCACCTACCGTAACCGGTCGACCATGCACCTACCGTAGGCAGCTGTAACCAAGTTTGATCGTAGGTTGTGAACATGTTAGAGATCGGTAGGTATTCAAATCGGGCGTCCGCTGCGATTGTGCTGACGCACGTCAAACTAGCGCGCCGAACACAATAACCACCTGTCTGCATCTATCGGTTGATTTATCAACCAAACCTGCACTGGTGGGAACCTTAAGCAATGCGTAACCCACAAGACGATTTGTAGAACGGCGACTACGTTGTTGATTGTTATTCTTTTTCTTTGACGCTCCACTCGAAACTAATTAAGTACAACAAAGTCTGATCAAAAGGCATCGGCAGGTGGCGTGTGGCAGAGTAACTGATCACTTAGAATCGTCAATTGAGCATGTAATCACAGTTTGTGTTTGCATTTATTGTCGTGTTTCCAGACAATTACATAACTGCAACCCAAATTTTTTCACCCACCTGAGCTTGCCTAGAATATACGATGTGCCACTGCTCTGCTTCAAAACTTGCAGTTGATTCACAAACAATTCAGCCGAACAGTGGCAACACTCACGGTACCTCTACCCGATAGCTGCCATCTCTCTGACATATCCAGTCACAAATTGTGTGTAGATTAGGAAGTGAACTCGATCTAAAGTTGCTATCCTAACTTGTAGCTGACTTTATTTCTTTAGGTTAAATAATCACCTCTAACCCTATGCCATTTAGTTGGAGGTCAGCTGAGAGTGCTTGGTTTGTCTGGCCTAGTACCTTACACCACCATCTATGATTCTGCATCTCTAATAAATGAACCCGGATATCTCGTTCAGTATTCGTTTTCCAACTTCCTCGTCGTTCCTGATCTTGGTATCACCCGATGCGTGTGGTTGAACGCGGACATTGACGGTGGATTGCTTAAAGACAGTTTACTTTCTCCACTCTGAACGGCTGTGTTTTTCAATCACATGGTATCATCGCTCTTATGTATGCGTTTTTTAAGTTTCAAAGAGCTACCTCTATGTCGCTAGTAATAACGTAGCCTTGAGGATACAGAAGTTGATTATTTGTCCATACTCCCACTGCCGTTGTTGTAGCTTCTCAAGCACAAGAATCTGTCAAAAACCAGCATAACTGTTTACTTTCGTCATGTAACACTAACTTTTTCGACATGATACCTGTATTTTGATGTGTTAGTTGTATGAATTCAGTGGTATCTGATTATCAATAAAAACTTCCGGTTGTTGCAAGCTGAACATCACTTCTAGGTTGTCAAAGTTTTCGCGTTCATAAAAACCTCTCGAAAGCTACAAACAACTGTGAGTGAAGTTCATTTACTACCGAATGTATCCGTGTTGACGTTTGGTAGCGTTGTAATAACTGAGACACACTTGTTTTGGTCCATGCCACTCAGACAACTTTCACAATCCATTTCTTAACCATACCAATCTTATTCGGTTCGTTTTCTTCTGAAAGGGTATTTATCCGGCCCGATTGCGGAAAGTTATCATCGTTGAAGCTCCAATGTGGTTTCGCGCACCATTCGGTGTCCTCAGACTATTTGTCAAAGAGAAAATGCGGGACCGAGTGAGTTTTTGTTGTTCTAGTAATCTTCCTCTTGATCGTTCATTTTTACTGGTTCGAATGAGTCACCACATTTGAATGCTCGGCGGATCGCTTCACGCGAGCGATACTCGACGTTGGTCGATCGACTGCATAATTGAATGTTGGCACTCTTGGTTACGAAAGCCTTTCGAATTCGGCAACGTTTCAGTGCTCTATTTTCTTACTCAACCGATCTGTCTCATTTTCTGCTATGGGCAACACTGACAACCCAAGTTTGTATAGCCCAAACATCATCCAACTTTTGCCAGTCAAGTGAACCACGTTTACAATGCCCAATGCTACTCCAGTTTTCTCTCTATAGTTGTATTTCGAAAAGTACGTTTAAGGACGCAACATACCTTAATTTCCCACCAGCTCACTCATCTCTTTATGTCAACAAAGGCACGGGAATTCGCAGTAACGCCAACACTTTCGGACTTCAACTGTCTCAAGTTGTGCTTTGCGTATATGTTTGGGCGACCTTGTTATCAAGTTGCGTGTGCATTCCGGAAATTGAAATTGAGATCGTTGAGTTTGAGTTATTGCTTCACCCCCTCATGCATTTTATTTTCTCTACGGCCTATCCCTACCTACTTCAGTTGGTATGTTTCCTAATCTGCTTCTTTCAGAGTCCGTATGATGTTGTAATTGCCTATCGTTGTATTAACCCCAGCTGTTTTTGTGTGGGAATAATTTGTCCTTATCTGTTTTCTTGGCGCTTCATTACCAGATCTCAACCGTCGACTTTGACGAACTGCATGTACATTTGACACCTTCGTTGATCCAGCGAGTGTTTCATCAGTTAACTCGACATCGTCATTACGACTGGCTACGCACGTGTTTGGAGAAAAGCGGTCATGCGGCCCAACTCCCACCTGACTATTTTGTTACTCCACAGCCCGTCTACCGCAGTTTAGGCAGCGGTGACATTCTCCAGTGCGACCGGAATTCCTGCTCGAGCTTCCGTCATGACTTCGTGAAGGATTGTGCACATCAGAATCGTTATCGCCGCAATTCTGAGAACTACTTAAGCGCGATCCAGTCCGCCTCCGTTCCCCGTCATGTTCTCGTCGCGGACAATGGCTACACTCAAACTGTTGTTCCTCCCCTCTCCAGGTGTGATTCTGGTAATCTGAATCGAATGCTGACCTCCATGTACAGTACTGTGCATCTCCCAACCAGAACCCATCACTCTATACACTCTACCACTGCAGTGGATCACTTTGGACGTCGTTCGTTTCGCGTGTCCAAGTTCAGGCTGCGAAATAACAACGGTCTGCATAGCCTCTCTAGTTCCAAATCTTCCGACATTAATTCCACAGATACCCGTTATCCAGCCTCTGTGGAACACTTGAACGAGACCGACCCGATGTCACCCACGCGTCTCGCTGTCCCTGAATTCATCGCACGTATTCAGGCGCTCGGTTCCATAGGATTGTGCGCTGAGTTCGAAAGTTTGTTCAAAGACAGACCCGTCCGTGGTTCGTGTGATAGATTCATGTGAGTATGCGTGCATATGTAGTTCGAATTGTTCGGTTTTTAGCGTAATTCTTCTAGTACAGTTCAAATCAGCAACATTATTCTTGTGAGATTGTGTGTGATTATTCCGTATTTGCTCGTCAGATCTTGCTTTTTTGGTCAATCTCAGCTCGAGATCACCAATCACACGTAGTGGCTCCATGTCGCCTGCACCCGGTCACCGTGGCTGCCTAGGTTCTAGCAGCCCAACAGTAAACACCTTGTGACATACAAAGCCAAAAACCCGACGAACTTATCAATGCGTGGCCACATGTTTGACTCTAAGCTATCTTTTAAAAGTCTAGCCATCTATACGTGAATGGTTTCACCTTATCTAACCCCTTATTTGCAATCCAGCATGTTACATAGGGGCTGAAAAAATAAGCCAAGTGGAATTTGAATTTGGAGTGTGGTGATCAGTGTAGTTACTATTTGTCCACATCATTCACACACCTAGAGTGGATTAAAGTCTGGTGAAGAGATTGCTTTATGTCCCACATGTTCAGCAGACAGAATATTGAGAATAATTACTCATTTACCTTTATAGACAGTTCCGTTAAAAAAATCCTCTAAATATGGGATAACCGATTAACCGCATGTATCGGTAGGTACACAATATGGGCCTAGTTGAGGATATGGATATACATTTAGAAAGGTCAGTTTAAAGATAATGTACGGAATCGGACAAATTTTTGGAGGCAAGCGACTTGCATACTTTAAAATGTTGATCCATTGTAGAATCAGTCAGACCTCGAACGAACAATACCGCTACAGTTAGATAAGTGTTTCGTAGATCTAGAAAGAAGTTGAAAATGTTCGATCAGAGAACCAGGAGAAAATACCCGGAATACACATGCGTTCACAAAGCAGAGAATAAGAATTTAGACATGAATGTTTTCACTTCACCAAAAGCAGTGTTAACATGCGGAGATAATGTCGAATGTGGTTCAACATGATACCTGAATACTTACAAGTGTTAAAACAAATCATGTGATGTGACTGTACGAAATGTTACTCCGGAGAACATGATTTGCGTCTTCTCATTGTATAGATTTAACATCACCTACAGTTGACCGCAACTGTCGGATTCCCATAAAATTTACGGTTAGCCCCTTACGAAAAGGGTTTCGAATTTTTCCAAGAAAATTCCCGAAATAGACTACCAATAAGCTTAGTAGCCTCCTCCGTCCTAGGTGTAAGTTAGTGACCGAACGTCGACGTATTCAGCGTTACCAATCATTCCTCTGTAAGTCATATTTTCCACGAAAGTTCACGGAAAAACTCAGATCATTTATCTACAACCTAGTAGTTCTAAACTCAAACGAATAACCAAATCCCACGTTGAACTGTGTCAGCAGTAGTTGGATTCACTCGAGGAGCTTTACAAAAAGCTGTGGTCTATTTTGAATCGATTGTTTGTCAAATCAAGTATATGAATCTTTGTAGTGTTGTTATGCAACGTATGAAGACGAACGTGCCAAAATTGTTCGCTGATTCATTCTGTCCAGTTTCAAATACGACTTCATTTCCGGAAGAGTTAGTTAGGTATTAGGCTAGTCTGTCGTCAGAAACGTAAAAACTGACTCAAATGGAAGCTTTTTCTTTTGGCTTGAAGTTTGCCATATCACCAAAGAAAACCGAAAAACTTGAGTTATATGCCCAGTTCGAAAATCTGCATAATGAACTTCAGCAACCTTCACCGACGTCTAAGGAAAATCAAAATGGACTGAAATCAAAACTAGTGAATGTCGCCTACGAACGTCGTAACCGCAAATAAAAGCGTCACAGTCTAGTAACGATGGCGCACTTCCAAATAGAATTAAGTCCGGTCAAAGTCTCAGGAATTGTGTTGATGGATAAAACGGAAAATGTGTGAAATTCGCAGTGGCAGTCGGAAGTTTTTGCCGGGTAACACTCCTGACAACGTCCCAGAAGTGGAAAAAGAACTCATCCGCAGGCTGGACAATTTGAGGATAAATGACATAAATACAAGCTGACGAAGTCAATGGGCACACTCACGCCGGATTGCCTCAAACTCACAAGGCCAATGCCTCACTTCTTCCCATTATGTCCACATGCAACGCACCGCACTGTTAGCTAGCTGATTTGCTTGAACCAGTCAGAAAACGTTTCAGTAAGTACCGTCCGACAGATAGTTCTGAACTTGTGGATTATATAGACGGTTCAGATGTTCGAGACAAACTGATGTTTTCATTTGATGTGACGTCGCTTTTCACTAATATTCCGCTTCATGAAACAATTGATAGCATTTGTGATTTTGTTCTAAGCATCAATACTGCTTTTCATATTCCAATGTCCCAACTAGACTTATCATTGCTTTTGTGCACACAATATAAAATTCAACTTCCAGACGTTTATTTCTCGGCAAGTGGACGGAGTTGCAATGGGCAGTCCACTGAATCCACTCCTAGTTAATTTCTTCATGGCTAAGGTAGAATCTGCATTACGTGGAAGCCTGTCAAGGCCAACACTGCACAAACGTTACGTAGACGACGCGCGTTACTTCCGGAGTTGAATCAAGAACATCCAAACCTCAATCTAACTAGAGAGAACGAAGTAAACAATTGCCTTCCGTTCCTGGACATTCTAGCTATCCGAAGATCAGACGACACGATAAGAAGATCCATCTACAGAAAGCCTACCTGGATAAGACTGTATGTACTTCTAAAGCTTCTGTTCAGTATAATATAAAAAGACACTAATTCAAACGCTGTTTCACAGAGCGCGTGGGGTTATGCACATAATCTCGTATTTGAATTGAGCACACCCACTGTTACCCTGCAAGCCAATGGGTACTCCTGCAATTTATCAAGAAGTATGACACTGTCATCATCCCGAAAATGAGGTAACGATGGTAGCAAAGAAGACGGTGTACTTAGAACTTCCGTTTCTTGTTGACGGCCGGTCAACAATAACAAAAAACCGCCTAGCAGTTGCTATGTCCGAATCCTATAACGGACGCATTTATTGCCGAGACTAACCGTCAACTATATCTTAGCGTCGTTCATAAAAAGACTCTTATGTCCTTAGATCAAGCAGTGAGGATGAGTATTAAGAAGTGACTGTGGCTACTCAATGCTTTCTTTTACCCGGATATCAATTCCGGCGGTCTCGATATACCACATCTTCATTCTCATACGTCTCTGAATAGATCTCGCATCGAAAAACACTTATCAATAAATGCGGTTCTACAGTGGGCTCTACGCGATCTCTCATTTTAAACATTTCATCGCCTTACTCTTACATCGATGTCAGTAGCCCTGTACAGTACACATGATGGTGTCTGTTTACAGCATTCCTCAGCGACGGCCGCGCCACACAACTGGTTACAGAAGTTAACCAGGATTGCTGCTCGTTTCTACATCAGAGTGGTGCAACTTAGAGCTGGCGTGTTATCCACGAAAATCCGTCGCTCACGTGGTCGTCCAAAATCACCGAAGGAATTAACAGACCGATGTGGTAACAACCATGAAAGTTTGTCTCGCATTCCTCAGTTATGCTCTCTTGCCCATTCTGACAGATACGGACGATACAATATTGTTGCTGCATCAATAATCCGCAATTTGAATAACAAGAAACTCTTAATGGTCACAGAACCCCATATTCTCACAGTCAGCTCATTTTTTAAACTTGACAACCTTATATTCAAAGACGCTGCAACCTTCCTTGTCGTTGTGATTACTTGTGACTCTTGCAGGATGGAAGCCACGGTTCTCGAGAAACCGTTCAATTCTCTTCTGCCTTTCTAAGTTCCTGGAGCCGCAATTTTTTCTAAAATATCCCTGTGTCCCATTGTAGTTAATAACAGGGGTTTCATACACGCATCATCCCACAAATTCCTCCAGCAAATGGGCCTCTCAGAATGTGATATTTCAGACATTCGCGCAGCGTCTATCTATGCCTCTCTGAAAATATTCTCTTCATCTATGGGAGATACCCAGTCTACATAGGATACAACCATATGTGGGTTTCAATAAAGGTCTACTTCTGATATGTTGCCTCAAATGTGCACCCTGTACTGGACGAATCACAGTATCGAAGCACGCGTCTCATTTACGCAAGGACATTATATCCCATTGTGTAAATCCCGAATCTGGATAATGTATGTCTCGTTAAAAATAAACTGTTAATGTTACTCTGGAGAACATCACATCATTTCGTCTCCTTATTGTCTTATCCAAGTTCATCAAGTGAACGAATTACGTTAAAACACTGTTGATAGGTTGTCCGTTGACGTGTTGAGCTACAGGAAGCTTGTGTTAGACCAACTAGCCAGATCGGCAAGGCCATTTCGCTGGCCGAGTGGGAGGATACTTCCGAATGTTGGAAGCCAAAGACGATCCGTGGAAATATATATGAAGTTCCCAAAAAGTAGAAAAAAATCGTGAAATAATTACATCTTAGAGAACATACGAATTATTTATTATTGGAAGAAGACTGTTGACTCTTCAAGCGAACAAACTGGGAGCGATTCGATAGGTAATCACTTAGCCACATTATCAGAGATAATCGAATGTCATACTGTTTGCGAAGACAGAATAGAATATCTCTTGACGCAGTTAACAGAGTTGCTGTGGTTGGGGAAATGGGAACGAACTGCATTACGTTTGCTATCCATGGATGACGAAATTGGGTGAACAGAACAGAACACTGTGATAACACTGGACCAGGATTGAAGATGTGCAAGCTGAAGTGGATCAGTGTTATTCTGCAATATTTGGCGTTCAAGGAAAAGCTTCTCAAGAACTTTTAAGGCAAACAGTTGAAATTTGGTTGTGCCTTTTTTCGATACCGGTATGATGCTAGCAGAGCTCCAGTAGTCAGCACTTTCCATCTGTATGATACACTGTGAATATACCTGCCAATTAGGCGGTCAATGTTTCAGCACGGTCAGTGGGCATGACAAGCGATTGCCTACTTGGTCCTCATGCTTGCCAGGCTTCCGGTTACATTATTGCTTCATACACGACTGTGTGTTTAACAGAACAAGGGTTTGAGAAAAACCAACAGTATAGTGTAAGATGTCTTGCACACGGACATTCCCTTCGCATCTCATTTGTTACTACAGCGAAATTAGTGCAATCAAAATATAACAATCAGGTATGGAATGTTTTCCGTACAGACAAAAATTGAATCCTTAAGAAGATGTAATGGAATACCTAAATTCATATTTTGACTGGAAATGAAACCACATAAAAATTCAACAGTTTCACGCAACGGTACATTAGTAAATAAAGAGTCTACCTCGATCGAGTACATCATCTATGGACTTACTGAATCGTTCTCCGAAATTTCTGCTAGCTCAAAGGAACTACGAACACTATTAACGCGTGAAAGGTCAGAACTATAAGGTTGGTTCGTTCAGTTGTTGTTTCTATGTGCAGTTTGTATAAAATTTGTTGGTTTTACGTTGGTGACAGATAAGAGTAAATCGAAATGTTAACATCTCACGACAGCTGATAAGGTCGAAAATGAACAAATTCGTGATAAACTGATTGACAACGGCTATCCACCTCGGCTTCTCGAGAAACACACTAAGTCAACAAGACATAATCCCACTATAATAACTGCTCCACTGAGAAATGTCTACCTTCGTTTACCATTTAAAGGAGATGACAATTCAGTTTTAATCAGATGAACACTTACAGTCGCAACAAGACTGATCTACAATGCCGGGAAGGTGGTGTTCATTGATAAACCTACGCAACTGCTGACGTCAACTAGGAAGGACTCGGTCATCTTGATGGTCCAATCAATTGTAGTATATGGTTTCACCTGTACTTGTGGATGCAAGTACGATGGCTGTACATAGAAGCAACTAGGGACACGCATCAATGAACACATTCCAAAATAGCTATGTACCACAGGAACTGGCATCGCCCGAAGTGCAATCACGAAACATCTATACGAGACGGGTCATCAGATCTATGGTGTTACTGCATTTCATAACATATATTGCCCTAGAACGAAGCAAAGTCTACGATTGGCAGAGGCTGTTGCTGTTCGTCGAACCAACCCGGTGCTATGTGTCCAGAAACAAATGGTTATCAATTTATTCCTCTCCTGGTAATTTTGTACCATTCCCGAAAACTTCCCATTATTCTGAACGTTTTCATCTTAATTTCTACCATGCACTCGTCTAACAGTCTGGTTTTCACTCAAGTTTAAAAGTACTTATTAACATTCCTTCCACCTCTCACTTAACTGCCCAATACCACTTGACCTTGTAACATAACTGTCCTAGCTCATGGATACCACGAATCAGAATGTGACAAGTCACAAGGAACCAGCGTTATCGATCGCCCGACCCCTATTGACTTGTCGACCCCAATTGAACCTGGAGAAAGCGCTTCGGATACCTTACGCAACAAAAAATCATAGGCTTCTCCGGTTCGCGGGGGCGGTAGCAATTAGCAAATAGAAGCCATCCCTCTGTTTACAGAAAGACTTGTTCGTCAGTACCAGATTGTCCTGATAAATGATGTGTATGGATGTGTGTGTGTGTTTGTTTGGTTGTCGGTCTTGCTGTTCAGCTTCACAATGTTCATTGAACTTTGCTTTATAAACCTCACAGGCTGCAGTATGTACCTGATGAGATACAGCGAAATGTGCTCGAGAGAGATACATTGTGCAAAAAACGGTTTCTAACTTCTCTGTTCATAACTGTCCTCATCAACTACATGTAGCGTCATCTGATTGCCCTGCTCTCGAATCTCGATCATTCTGACCTCATCACGTCCGCATTCTTCACCATTGCTGCCACACCTGCTTGTTATATATTGATTGCACTAATTTCGCTGTAGTAACACATGAGATGCAAACGGAATGGCCGTGCACAAGACATCTTACACTATACAGTTTGCCTTTTTCAAATTTATGTGTGGGAACCGCTGCTTCAGAAAGGTGATTGCCACTTGAAGAAAGACATTCTCATAGGGATTTTGAAGGGACTTCCGGTGAACTACCTAAATTACGGTTTATCTCTTCTGTATCTCAAGAGGATTTTACTAATGTGACAGCTGAGATCATTGAACTGCTTCGTAACTATCCAGGTGTTACGATAGTTTTTGTTATCAGGCAATTTTTGAGTGCATTATGCAGTTTGAAGACGTGATTCACTTTTGATTGTTGACATGGGCGGTTGCCCCACTTTGTAGTTTTCTGTTTGGGATGTACGTTCTTTGCTTCAAGTGTGTTTCTCGAGGTGAATTGATGAGAACTTATCAGCAAATCATTGGGGCAACGGACGTCAAAATGTTGAAATAACTATTCGATTGGTCACAATGTACAGGATAATCATGAAAGAAAAACAAGTCTAAGTCTTTGATTCAAAGCTTTTCTCTTTGTCTTTCTGGAAGATGCTGTTGTCACTTTGGTTTGCAATCAGAACAACACGTTAGCTGCCAGTGATGTAGGTAATAAGATAAAGCTTATCAACTGCCTGGTTCGAATTACCCAGTGGAGACTGTTTGCTGACAAAAAAAACAGTGGATTGTTTACAAAAGTGAATTTCCATTCTGGTAGGGAAATATAATAATATTTCGTAGACTGAATGTCATAGGGAAGTCAAATGGATTAAACTCACCGGAAAATGCCCAATGGAGAGTTTTGATTTTCTATTTAAAAAAAGGATTAAGAACTACATCGGCGAATACCTCTATCCCTGAAGTGGGAATAGAGAAATATCGGCAAATATAATAAGGCCACAGTCACTCAACTATCTAGGTTTGGATTCCACTTTGGTATGCTGAGATGTAGTACGTATTGCATGACATTAGGACTGTTTTTTTATATAGGTGGTGACGCCTCCATTACAATTTCGATAACAGAATTAGCAGTCATCAGTTTGATCGTTGTCATCCTCTGTATCTGATTGCATCCAGATCTCTTGCGACATTATTATTATTCCCAGATGCTCATATTTCCCACGTTGATGACAAGTAAATATTTCCACTGATTACAACGAGAATGTACATTCGTTTTATTTCGCTTCTTAAATGCTGTTTTCCATTCCACACGATGCTTTTTGCTAGTTTCTAACTTTTCTCTCCATAGATTCTACTACATTTATCTTTATTCAGGATCCAAAGGAGTGTTGTCGGTACATGTAATCAGAAACACGCAGTGTCTTCAAGTTATCGTGTGATTATTGAAACATGTTGATATTCGCATAATGTGGTTAATTAAAACAACTATTTACAATGTTCTTTGTCGATCTACTGGAGAATGGATATGCAGAATGTTCTAGAATAAAGTTAACAGCACTATCAACTTTGAAATTCCCGTCAATTTGTTCACTCTTAATTGAAACCAATTGACAACGGGAGCTCTAAATGTTGATAAACACTTTACTTATTCACAACCCATGCCCAATTGCTTTCTGATCGTTTGAATCTATTCTTTGTAGTCTGTATCAGCGAACTATAATCTGTGTTCACGTGAATGCACACCACCAAGTATTTTCAACTTGTAATCACCACCAAGTTTCTTAGGCAAACGTACACCTGACCTAACACTGTCTCATCTGCTCCACAGGCTCGCTGATAACCGTCGACGTAACCGCTATCTTGATGTGCCTTGTCTGGATTCGACTGCAGTGGAATTATCGGATGGTACATATCTGCATGCAAATTGGGTACATGGCTATCGGAGTCCGCGCGCATACATTCTGGCTCAGGGTAGGCCAGCGTTTATGTTTCACACTATGTCCGATATCATGTTACTGCTAATTGAGCTGCTTGATTGCCCCGACCTACCTTACTTTCGGCTTTGATATTGATATACATTACCTTGATCTTTTTCATTCGAAGCTATACTTTGACAGCAAGTTGCCAGTCTACATAACGCAGTGTGCAAGAGAAAATATCCTCATATGTAGAGTGCATCAGATAACCGGTGACCTACGACTGCCATCGTCCTCGTGAACTGATAACATTAAAGTGAGGTAGTGAACGCCATATACAGGCATCATCCTCATATGATTGTTCGTACAACTGGTAACAATGACTTGAACATCGTCATGTGAGAACAGGTCAATTAACTAATGGATACTTTCAAGTTAGACATCACTCACAGTTGATCATAGTCGTCGCACTCCCGTAGATTTTCCAGTCAACCCCTTTCGAAAAGTAGTACTACAATCGAGTTTCACTTCTGTTTGTGCCCATCAGTACTGCATGTCTTTGCCACGGCCTGAACTAGGACGGCGGTTACACTTCCACGATGGAACCCTGTTGACCACTGCGTCACTGGCCTCACATGAGATACAACGGAAATATAATATCTGAACGCTCAAGTATTTTCACCTGTGAATACGAAGGCTGTGATCAAATGTCAGTGTTGTACGATTTGACGTTAACCAAATCCCCGACTACCCATCAATACTGTGATGGATTCTTATTACAGGAGGAAAGGTACAAACTGATTAGTATAGCATTGTGCATGCTGTAAGCCGACATTCTCGTTCAGTCTGTGCATCAAGTCTTTTGTGATTCTGTTCCAAGCTAAGCGAGTTGTGTTGTTTTGTTTTGCCCAGCCAGTTTGGTCAGTCTCATTCTGAGGCAGTTGGCCGATTTTAAACGTTCAGGTTACAATTGTCTCGGGTACATGCCAATCCACACTCGAAGTGTTTTTTTCAGAGTCCATATTTAATACCATATTCACCAGGTTAAACTTGCAGGGATGATATGTGGTAATAAAACTTCGAGATTGTGTAACCGGAGTTGTCAATTCCTGTTGGCGTGTGTCGACAAGAGTTGAATGCACACACTTGCATCTATGCTACTTTTAACCTAATCTTCAGAGAAGGCCACCTGGACAGCCGTATTGCACACCTTGCCATTCTCTGTGTTTGTGATAAATAAGTTGAGTGCTTCTCACTACTTTATAGTCCTAGTCTTGATATCACTGCTGAACACTGGATCCTTTTTAGTTGCCATCCTCTTTTTCGGCAGTACTTGCTTAACAGTTCCCGTGCATGTGGACTCAAACTCTGATTGACGTGTAATGGTCCGGCTAACTAATTGCAGTATCTACTGTAGACTGTTCATCCATCCCAGGTACCCACCGTATGTTAGTTGGTGTGAGCTCCGGCTGCCTCCTAAGTTTGGCAGATTAGCTCTGTCTAGCCACATATGACGCATCATGATGCCAAGCGGTTTTTGATATACATACTAAAAACCTCATTACATCTGATAAAGAATTGGACGTATGGTTATACTGATCACTAACCAGTATACTGCCCTATTATTTGAGCTCCAGCGCTACGTTTCCCTTCAAGGCATTCCGTTTACCGCGACCTTCTCTTCTGCATTTCATTAGTAATCTATGTCTCACATATAGCTCAGTTACACAACGAGTTCGCTCGCGATTCTGAACCAGATTAATCGCCTTCTCTCTGAACGTCTCAAGCTATAACTTCTTGTGATCATATAAGCTTCTATCTGGAAGACGAATACAACTCACAGTGTCTAGCTTCCTGGTAACTATTTGTACGCTAGGTCATCATTTTTCCTTCTTACATCTTAACCTAGTTGATTGCGACTTCGTCAGAGTGTCATGTGTGACAGACAATTATTATTATTATTCTTAGTACATGACCTCACCACCTTCATTTGTGTTTGTAGAAGAAATTGCTTGACTAAGTGTTCGCTTCCCAATCTTATCGTTACACTTTGGCTGATGTCACTCAATGTGTGCGCCCGATCTCTGACATCAATGCTTGCTTATCTGGAAGCGGTTCACATTTCTCTAACCAAAGCAGTCACGTCTTGTGGCCAGGGTTACCTTATGCACGTGAATTATGAGTTGCAAAGAGATGCCACTCTGCCGCTAACAATGAGTTGATTGATGTAGTCCCGGGGATACTAGCTCTTTAATTCCATTCCATTATCCAACGGTTTGGCCACAACGCTGAACGCTATCTCCTGGTAAACTAATTATTTCCAGAATACGCATTACGGCTTCAAAATGAAGACAGCCTCTATGAGGGTGCATTGGTTATACACATTTGGAATTGAATTTGGGGACTAGATCAATCTACTCTAACGTAAATCACTGCATGCTAACCATAATTTGATATTATAATATCTATATTGTCTTGCACATGATCAACTGTTTCCTCTTTTTTCGTCCTCAATTTCATCGGTTGATTCACAGAGAGCGTGAATTGATTTGTGTGGTACAATAACACAGAGAAAAGACTGGCCTTCAAAAAGAACCTCGCTATGTCGCTCAATCCGAGGTCAATATGGTCGCAACTCGTTCATATGTATAGGGTTTATGACCAACAACAAAGCAAGGTCAAAAAGAATGAACCGGACAAAAGTCCAAATAGTACGGTATAGTCGAGATGACAACAAAATTAAGCAAGAAGAACGCTCGTGAAGACTGAAGAAGTACATGACCATGGCAACTGTAAAGGTCGCTTGCAATTGTACTTTGTTAGGCCTTTTGCAAAACAATATTTTCGGGGGGGTTGGAGACTTCTCCGACATTGCTGTTGGTACCGAACTTGCTGGGCCATTCCTTGTGCACCTTAATCTGAGCTGAAGTATGAGAGCAGAACACAGGTAGTATGTACATATGTTTCTTAAGTATTCCCCGTACGCCTAGACGATTTTAAAAATGCAACTAGTTCAAATAGGTCAGTCCGAAGAAAACTTTTTTGTTCAATGGACGAAGATCCATATAAACTGTACAAGCTGAGTGACTGGGCTGGTTTGTATGGAATGCACTTTACATCTTCAAAGTGCAATGCTGCTCCAAGACTGGGTTATTCCCACTCTCTTTATTCTAGACAATCCAGTTGAGAATGTGGACAGTTTCACTACCTTGGGTAACACTCTGTTGTCAGCCTGTGATATTTTTGATCAGATATCAGCAAGGATAGCAAGGGCAGGTGTTGTCTTTGCCAATCTACGTCATCTGTGGCTTCGAAAAGACGTCCGGTTGTCTCTGAAAGGAAGAGTATATAGTGCTTTGTAAGTTCTTGAATAATACAGTGAAAAGGCGTAAATCATGTAATGTTCTTCGGAGTAGCATTTCCTACGTTCTGGTCACACATGTACATGTAACTAATTTTAGACGGGTCGGAATTCCACAGGGCGGACGTCATGATTTACGGCATCAGACGGACACAAAAACTGGAAATCAAAATTGTGGAAATTCCGACTGTCAAAGTAGCCGCAGCGTTAACACAAATTATTTTCGAACACACAGGGGAGACTGTGACGTTTGACAGTCAAAGCCTCAGCATACTGGAGGATACGTTTCCAGTTGCTCTGAAAAACCAACCAGGATTCGTCGGGAACTTTTACTCTATGTCCTGTTTGGATTATGTACCTTGCAACTGATGATTTTTTGTGTGCTGTACGTCAGCATCTATACAAGTGCCTGGCGTTTCTAAGTGAGTTTCCAGCAAATTGGGAACATGCTGCTTCATACGAGCAAAAAGTCGTCGATTTATCCTCCCTGTGTACCTCATACTGCAGCTACACGAATATTTGTATGAACAATGGAATGTAACAGACGGTGACTGCTTGTTCGTAACTGGTAGACTGGTAGAGTTCTGGTTCGCTGTACTATACACAGTTTTGCAACGTTACAATATTCGTATACAGCAGGTGTTAAACGCTTTCTTGTCATTGTTGACGTTCCGTTTTGCTTTGTGGTTCAGAGAGTTGACGTGTTTGCAACGAGGATATAAGCAGACTTGCTGTATTTGGCCATCTGTGTCTGCCAGTTAGCCTACCTTAAGTGGCCCGATGGTGGCGCGAGCAATACGACCGTTCGCCGGCGCCTATTCCGAAACGCTCGGGATGCGCGATCAAATGGTCAGTTGATCACGTTACACAGCCTGCAGTGATTGGGTCACGTACTCTGCATGCCAGTGAGCGTTTATCGTACCGGTTGTTGTGTACTGAGACCATCAACAGTTGGGTGAAACCACATGTTGGTCAAGCAACAACGTGGTCACGAAATATAAAGACCCTGATTGCTCCACTGAGCAAAGTCGGTAGGTATCGCCTGCCTGGCTAAGGTCCTCGTGATCACTCAAATCACTATCCGAGATATCGATGTGCTGTAGTCAATGGCGTACCTATATCCATGTCATTTCTCGTTCTTCTGCTTACTCCTCTTTTATGGTCATTTTTATTATTATTACTCTACAATCTTTTTATCAATATTTCTAGGATATTCCGCGTCATTGTTGAGGTGAATGGCGGCTTGAGCCATAGTACCTTCTGGCCAGGCTTATGGATGTTAAGATGGTGATATTGATATCCTCTTTCTAGTCATATTGTCATTTTCCTAGCCGCAATGCGTCGATGTCACGAAGTACATACCTGTTGTAGCCTCGGAAGTTCACGTGCGTCTCAGGTATCAATTACACTCTGATTTAATGAGCCTGTTCTTAGCCAAACGTTTAGCCTGCCCAACAACTCAGGCGCATTCGATGCTCAGAAGGCTTCTCTCCATGGACACTTACAAACTACATATTACTCGGAACATTTCTGCGATGTGTCTGCTTCGTGTGTTCGTTGTCGTTGGGTCCATGGATCCTTGTGTAATAATCACATCACTTGTTTCTGGCAGCCTCGCCTGTTTATAAGTTGTTTTCATAAGGTGTCATCCATTCAATTTGCACCGCCTAACTAATAGATTGTGCCTATTGTCACGGCTTATCTGCTTCAGTCTGTGAGGCACTAGCCACTTGTTGGCAGAGTTACCGTGAGTTCGACCGAGTTCTGATTGGCAAACTCACCTCGAACAGCAAACACTCGACATTAAATATTGCGTGCAGATCCGGCCGTTTTCTTGACAGTCACGCAAAGAATTGTAGAGGGAAAGTCGGTCATAGTTTGAATGTATTAACATCTTTGTCACCGCTATGTCGAGTAGCGTCTCCTATGAGGAATGTGACTCGTCTCAAGGTCACGGATCTTGACCTAATTTCAATCACCGGTGGTTTCGGTGAGAAGAATGCTTATAATCGGTTTCTAACATACCCAGTCTAACCATCATATGTTGGCTTTTTTTTGGACATTATTTATCTTTCGATCACATATTCAGAGTTTTTCAAAACGAGCGCCAAATAATCCTTACGTTGTTCATGCTAACAGCTTGCATGATATGGACTGACTGACACAAAAAGAGTGATGATTGCCACTTTATCCAGCCTAACAGTTTTTATGATAAGTTGAAATTGAGTGGCAAGCTTTTGTTCATTACATGCCTCCAAAACGACTAAGGTTAACTTGCAGAACAGCTCATCGTTGATGGGTAGATAATTTTTAGAGTTTCCTCGTCCATGCGTAGTTTTCCAATCTTTCATCTTTCCATATCTTACACTGTCCAAGGTCCTCTGGACTGTACCCGACGCGACTTTTGGATGGCCGTCTGGGAACATCGCGTTCCCGTCATCGTCATGTTGACCAAGTGGGTCCCCTGATTTTGACGGTTTTGGCTTTTTTTGCTTACGCTTCTGTTTCACCTCAACGTGTTTTGCTCAACAGAGTCCATAACTATGTTAGAGAGCCATTTCGAAGTATTTTAAATGCTTGTCCATGTCTACCGTGAAACTGATATCCTACGGCCAATTTCGTCCTTGCTTGGACTCAACAGATATGTAAGGGATCAAATCGGCTACCTTTTACGTTGCGAGTCAATGTTCATATCCGCTCGACCACCAGTCCTATGAGGATCGCCTGTGACGGGGAAATTTGCATGTGCTTAAAGTTTTTTATACGAACAACAGTCCCTCCGGCAAAAGCCACCCCTGTGGCATGGTCCACTTCATTTTGGACTTTTCAGGTTTTCTACTAAGCTTCTATCTTCTAACAGACCACTATCTTTCCATCTTCCAACGGTAATCATCTTCAGTTTCCCAGATCCTCCTCCCCCCTTCCGAAGACGATAATATGTGCAAGATAATTGGAGGGTCACTGTTTTTTGCCACATTTTCGTCCATTCCCAACCTAAGAGGCCTATTTTCGACGACAACAACAAAGACATATAATCAGAACGCGATGTTTTCTTCTAACGGACTTCAATTTCTGGACATAAGTCAACAAAAGACTGAGAAGAAATACAAAAATGAATGTGAATCAAATATAGCATAACTATATGCTTTCCAGAGCTTACAATGAAAATGATTTAAAAATGTGCACTGTAGAGTAAATCGTCTCCAGTAGTTTAAGCTACCGGTACTGGTTGCAGTAAGCAGTTCATATTCATGGGACAAGAAGCCGAATTTATGGATGTACAACATTATTGAAGAAATCATAATCACTCATTACCTGATCGTATGGACATATACGAAGTCACAAACTGTACATTAATTGGTGCAATACAGAAAAAAGAAATTAGCGGATAGCGAAAGTCATAACATTGAGAATGTTTGTCCAATCATGATGTATTATCTTTACCGCGACGTTTGGATTGACCCCCTGTTAGATCTTCTGTTGTGTCGGGGTTTGGATAAGCGTTGAGTCGAGTAGATTTTCATCACAAAAACACATTCTTATTCTTAAACGAAAGAGCTCGGATACTGAATTTTAGTCAGAATGTATAATCCTCGAGATATATCGTTAAGCCCTCGGTTTAGTATGACTCAACTCTGACTACTCAAAAGCGAAACGCAAATTTTGACGAATGGCGAGTAGGTGAGACAAAAATGGTCGTACATTTATTAATCAACCACCATAGTTGTTTTTTAGAGATGTCAAATAAAGAGTGCACGCGTGGTTTCTGTAAGCATGTTCTACGACTTTACCATTCTCCGTTCTAAGTGATTGTGGAATGTGTTTAAAGTCAAGAGTGAAAGATTATTAGTTATATGTTACGATGAAGCCGTCCTCTTCTACTGTGTACTCCCGGGAAGAAAGCAACCATGGAAGTGGCATATGATAGGAGAATCGGTTTGTGAAAACAGGTTCAAGGTTATGTTGTAGCGTCACACGAAGTAACTAACTCCTCTTGGCATCGGTACGTATAAACAAAAGACTACGTTGGTACGAAAGTAGTTTTACATACGCATTCAATTGAAAACATAGACGTCTAGTTACATTTCCTAACATTGCTTGTGGTCTTTTTTTTACTGTAAACAAGTGGTTTGTGCTGCTTTTCGCTAACCGCGGAACTCATTTACCTCTGTCAGTCTTCAGTGTGAAATTGATATTCCTACATCTAAATACAGCATCAGAATAATTCACTTTCTAGAAGTGGCCTGTCTAAGATACCTCTTACACCTCATGAACGACTTGATTTCTTATACTGAAATGTGTGAGCGGATCCAAGAAAAGTATGCTTAATGCAACCAGCAGCTATGTGTCTTTTTTGTGAATTTCACTAAAGCATTTGATTCCGTAAGTCCTGAGATGCTAGGTAAATTTGTCGACTAGTTGAGAACATAGAATTCAAATATAACAGTGAAGGTGCAGTCTTGTGGATTGATCTCTGATTATTTTATTGTTGATGATTTGCCGGTTAAGACAGATTATTTCCAGTTTGTACCACGTTATCTACATGAAACAGGTCACTATTCCATTAATGGAGCAATCATTTCTTTGTCTGCTGTTATAACCAACGAACTAACTGAATGCTCCATAGAAAAAAAGTAGATTTGGTTATGGAAATATGACAGTCTACTACTGACCAGTGATTTTAATCATCCGTGTTCTACCCTAGGTATTGGTCCTTGAGTTAAATGTGGTTATTTTGCCAGTCCAGTTGTTGAGCTTCTGACCAC
>JTDE01002293.1:14691-31520 GCA_014338405.1 Paragonimus skrjabini miyazakii | reverse complement strand
AAGCTGTAAGTGAAAGTAAGGCGTCATCAGCAAGACAGCTTCCTTACGGCTTTCACTGCCCCGCGTCATTAAGTGCATTCACTTCACAGACAACTCGGCCAAACAACGACAACATTCACGCCACTGAGCTCGGTTAGCCGCCATCCCACCTAAAGTTTCAAGCCACCGACTCTCTGAGTCGCGAGGGCTCCAACCCGGTTTGTGTATGTGACCGACGTCTTCTGTCGGCGGGGTTTTCCGCCTGCCATTCTTCGTCCCTTGGTCCGATTTCGTTGAGCGATGCCTCCGGTCGCTCGTGTTGTCCGCCATTGTGGGTTTTGACCCTGTTCCACGACCGTGTCGAGATGTTCCTCTGAGTGTTGGAATACTCGCGCCTCTGATCTAGTCGTCCATCCTATTGTGCCTGCCATGCCTCGCCTGTTGGTCCGATCTAGACGAGCGATGATTCATCCGGTCGCCCACTCTGTCCCCGATCCGCTCGCTGTGTGGTTTTGGACGTTGAGGTATTCTGCCGAGTGTTGGAATACTCGCACCTCCGGCCTGATAATCCACTACATTAAGGCTGAATGACAGTGTTGTAGCGACTCGACATGGTTTAGAATGTGTGCAACAGAACCGTACAACATGGCTCAGTAGCGGTGGAAACGACCACATTTTTACCGTGTCATTTGTTATCCACCTCGCTGTTTTCCTTGATTTGGTCACCTGTTTGCATTCATTCCGTCCAGCCCGAGGTAGGGGGTTTGAGTTTGCATCCAAGATCCATAAATCACGAGCCTCAGCTCGTTCAGTATTACACACTTAGGTTGCTTTCGTTCTTGGTTTAAGATGCTAATGCCTTATTTCACTCACAGAGGCAAACTTCCAACACGATTTTGTCCGACTAACCAGACCTCCATAGGTTTAATGGTTTAGCATTGTGTCCTCCACGCCGTTTGATGTTTTTGCTTGTTCATCCCTACTACTCATATATATGTATATATATATATATATGTAAGGACACATCTATTCCTGTTTGTCTGTTACTGAAGAGGCAATACGAGTTGCTAACACCTATCAGTGTTCGTCTTCTCGAGTTTGTGAAGAGAACTAATTGTCCTAGACTAGTAAGGATCCTTTTTCTTGAAACTAAGCGTTAAACTCTTGAGACTGGCATTCCTAGTCGACTGACAGAATGGTTAGATTGGTTTCCAAGGTGGATGCTGCGGAAGCTACGAAAAAGGGTTAAACAAACACCGCGTTGACGAATTCTGTACACGACAGAGATCTGTTCGAATACAAGTTTCGGGAATCATCGAAAATAGATGTATCTGTCGGTCACAGGTTCTGGTGAAAGATTATCACAAAGAATTTGGCGGATGACGAAGGTCATGGGGCCCAACAAGCTGTTGCTATCCCAGACAAAATGTTATGCAATAACTACAAATATGTAGCCTAGCCCTACAGAAGAGGGAAGACGTACACAAAGTATAAACCTCACTTTTGAGAGGTTAGGGGGTTGTTAATACCTCTGACTCTGTTCCGTACAGTAGTGTTACTTGCAGTCAGTTATATCGCCAACCACACTATTTAGATATGGGTATTTTACACATCACTAATGTATCTAAACTAACTTGCTGATGTACGTAAAACTCCTAACTTAACGCTATGCAATGCTATCCTACTATTTGGATTACTATGAGCCATATTCTTCTAAACACTGACAATTATAAGTAGGTCAACAATTGTTTTAATTTCAAGACCGGAAAAACTTTCCATTAACCTTCAGCCCTCAGTTCGTTTCGAATGCATTATTGCTTTCCTTTCTCCCGTAGCTTACTCCTGTATCTCGATTAACGGGCGTTTCATTGCACAGACTCCATCCGGCTTTTGCTTTACAAATATGGATTATTTGCGCGAAACCGTGGTTTATTTGTAAACCTTCGGCAGACTTGAAGTACACAGGCTTGCGTGCATCATGCTTGTTAGGAGGCGCATCTCCTAACGAAACAGCCAGGACGCATCACGCTACATCGATCGGCCGGCCCAGCTCGGATGGTATGGTCGTGGGTGATGATATGGTTCCACTCAGCCAAGCAGATTGCAGGTGTGCGTTCTAACGTCTATGCCCTACCTGGACTGTTTTCTCGCGTTGCTTTCCAATGCACCCTGTAACGTGATTTGCTCTGACTCCCTGGCTGCCATATAAGACCAGTTCGTCTGATTCGTTGTGTCTGACTGCTAGTTATGGTAATCGTTTCGCCCTATAAATTTAGAGCCTCTATGGCCTAATTTTGTCTCGCTCGTCCAATAAACAGTGTTGCCGCATCTCTTCTTATTTTTCGGCTTTAGATCCGCCGACTGAGCGCGTAACCAAGGTGACTATCCAATAATGCTATACTCCCGGGCATAATTAACTTCAACTATCACCTTACGGCAGTTCGCCGTTGATGACGTCTTGCAGCTGAGTACAAGCTTTCATCCGCAAGAGTTGTGTCTACCGGTTATTTGGTTCCGTTCAATCCACTAACGCTCGTCCCTACAGTTAGAACACAACTAGAGGCTGTTTCAGCTGCAAGTGTCTGTTTAATTCCTCCAAACTTACTCATTGAAGACATGAGAACAACAGCGTAGTGTGTTCGATCATCAGGCCAATTATAGTGCAATAAGTAAGAAAATGGTGCTCAGGGTGGGTAAAAACAAGTACTCGTTTCCTGATTCAATGTATCGACAACAGCCAGTATCCAAAACAGTACTAGCGAATCTTGAGACATGATTGAATCAATCGAACATCCGTTACGTTACTCGTCATGCCAACAGCGAGCAGAACACCATAGTAGAAAATGTTCCAGAGCTGGAACGGAAATTAGTCCAGTGTGAAGCCTCATTGGATGACTTGTCGGAAAGCGATCGCGCAGGGTTCTTGTTGTACGCTAATAATATCGCGACCAAGCGGGTCGATGGTAGAATGACCGAACTGTCCAATCAGTTGAATCCTGTGAAACCATGCGCCAAATTTCCGAATAATCCCAAGCGGTATGTTCATAACTTCTTGAATTTGAACACCATTTTGTTTGAAGTGCCATCACTAGGGTCTAACTTTTGTTGTCTACATCACAAGGATAGTCAGCTTTACTTAGAAGTCCAATTTGAAAATTTGTTTGATCAACTAACTGCTCTAACTTAATCATCAACTCTAAACGAAGTCAACTTTGATTAATTTGTGCTATCAGTATATAGACTATACTCTTAACCAACAAACATTGAAGTGTTTAAAAAAGAACGATCGCATAATGTTTTCTAGACCAAATAAGGGGACAGAAATCGTTTTAATGAACAAGATTGATTACGGTACCAAAGTGTATAACACACTAGCCAGTAGTTCATGAAGATGAGCACGAAGAAAGACAGAACACCAATAATAGAGAAGACGATATATAAAACGTTGCGCTGAATAAAACAGAAGATAAATGATCCGGTCATGTTCGAATTCATCCAGCCCACTGGCAAAATAATCCCTAGGCTATACGGTATGGCCATAGTGCACAAAGAAGTTTTGCCTTTGAGACCCATTTTAGATATATGCAACTCGCCTTACCATGCTCTGGCCAAATTGCTCAATGTTCTACTTGGACCTAGCAAAAAGTATTCCACGAAACACGTTTCATTTCATTGTAGTGATCAGGACCTGAGGCTAAACTATCAAAGAATGCTTTCATTCAATGTCCCTTCACTATTTACGAACGTGCCTCTACAAAAAACGATTGATTGCTTATGTGATTACATCGAACGTTGGCATCCCAAAGGATGAACTGAGAAAACTGTTGGTGCTTCGTACTAGTAATGTTCAGTTTCCGTTTAACAATACAATCTACCGACAGAGATGGAGTGGCAATGGGCTTGCTTCTAAGTCCCCTACCAGCGGACATTTACGTGAGCAAACTGGAGACCAACCAACGAAGTGCAGTCACTGAACATCTTGCACTTTATAAACGCCACGTTAATGGTATATTTTATGTCGTCAGTGTGGATTCTAACACGAACAGTATTATGGCAGCTTTTAACTCAACCCATAACGGTAGTAAGTTCCTCAAGGGATCAGATAACAGTGGCCAAATACATTTTTTGGATGTCGGTATATTAGAAAGAGCAGGTGGTTCAATTCAACAAAAAGTATACAGAAAACAGACGTGAAGTGATCAAGACATTCACTTTGACAGCTTCGTTCCGCTAAATCAAATGTGGAAACTCGTGATGTCTGATGGGTAGGGCGTTAAAGATCTGCACTCCCAACATTTTACAAGTTGGGGTAGATCTTCTACAAGAAGTGTTCATGCAGAATGGCTACCCAGTGAGTTTTATCCAGAAGGCGATGCAGGCGGGAGAGCCAAAACTTAGGTCATCTTCTGCATTTATTAGATCCCCTTGGAAGGAAGACCCCATGACCGGAGTTATCGCAAAAAAGTTCAAAAAGTCAGTCTGTACGACCTACCCTGCTACTCAATTGTACGTGAGTTTCCGTCCAACACTCATTGTCAAGTCACAACTTAGGCAAACTACCATGTTCTACAACCAGTTGTTTGCTCGTGTCGAGCACCACACATTGGTCATACTACAAGGCGATTGTCTGATAGAGTGCTTGAACATCATCTTGCATAGTTGAAGTTACTGGTGTGACTGAAACGGTTTCAAGCGCGAATGTTGCGCATTTGACCGACTCCACCCATTCAGTCAGTAAGAATGGCGCCCTTCAAATTGTCTGCCGAGGGCCAAGAAATCGATCAGAAAGGGTCAGATTCCGAAGGCTGACCATCGCCGAAACTACTACTATCCAACTGCGTCACCATGTGCTCAGAAGAAGTTCGTGCGGACACTTAGTTCCCCTTGGACTACAATCAATCAAGCTCACAATTTGGAGAAACGTTTGCGTAACTGCTAGAAAATACAGTCCGTAACCTCTATTGACCGATGTTCATACTCACCCTGGTCACTATTTTCATATTTATTGTGTTGTAATTAGCTTGATGCTCAAACGGAAAACAAGTCTTATTCGCCACGTTGTTCTCATGGCGAGTGTCTGAATCAAAATCTCCACAGTTCGCCACACTGTTGGGCTACAATCTTGCCAGTTCAACATAACAACCATCTAAATTCCAACATAGGTGCTCACGAATTCACACTGAGAGTTGGCCCCTTAATGTTCATATTACAGCAGGGGACAATCTCCGGCAGTCCTATTAATGTCAGCCATCTATAAAGAGCGGATTGGATTTGACCTATCGATCGATACTCAGCACGTAGCGGTTAACGCCTGATTTTATTGAAATGAGTAAAGCTTGTAAGCGAGTGAGAGTATACTGCAATTAAAAACTGTGATTTAAATTAACAGCACTATCAGTCAACTCCTGACAAAAAGAGTAACACTCTCTTTTCAATACCGTGATTATCCTACTCGAAATTAACAGCAGTCGGTCCAATAATATATTTCGTTCTTGCTGTTGGCGCATCGAAAACGAAGGTGTACGTAACTTTTAAAAAATATGTTCCAGTCACTGAATGTGTAAGCCTATTATCTTGACCAGGCGCCCGAAGTTTCCTCATCACTCTTTCGACAGGCTCATGTTTACAATCCGACACACCTGAGTGATCGTTTGAGTGCTTTAACCAAATCACTTCATTTGCAGTTTGCAACCGGTGCCGAGTCGATCGCAAGGAACAAACCGTATGTACAGTCGGCTGTGCCAAGCAACCTGAGTCATCGATCGTGTACACGCACACGCGTAATGTTCAGATTCGTCTCCTTAACCTGGAGTCCGGTCTAAATCAAAAAACTTAGTCTTGGCCGTTGTCAGCGATCAACTGCTGATTGTCTTCATGGCATTGTACGTAATGTCTCATTATAATGAGGGCACAAATTTTACAGAAGCTGCATTTCTAATCCTCACTTATTGTGATATCGCGAATTTCTGCTGTTAGGATTGTGAGCTAAAGAGGTATCAACTGGTAAAATGTTGTTAGTAGGCTTTATGACCTGTCGGATTCTTGAACTAGTGGGATTAAGAACGGCAACCCAAGTACCATGTTTACCCTCAAATGGATACTCTGAAAACTGCTTGATTCACTCCATCTGCAGTTTATTACAAAGATTCTAGGTGAAGTTGAGTAGTGATTCGTTATGTCGAACACATCCATTGCCTAAGATCAGTTACATGTACCCGAGGTTACTAGGCTTACGCTGTTTTCGCTGACTACACTGTGCTTACAGAATTGCGGTTGATGGCCCCTGTACGTGACTCAAGTCACATGTGCTGGATTTTATAGGAAACGCATGTGCTGTACGTAACGAATGCTGGGGCTAGCGGCCACGTACACTGGTTTGGTGTGGTTGTCAACGGAACATCAGGTCTGAGTAGTTTCATATACATATACACATACAGTGAAATCAATAAGAGTTTTAAGGATCCATTTTACTGATGCATCTTGTCTATACAATAACCCATCGAAGCTCAATAAAACTGAAGTTCTCTTTGCGTCATAAGTTTGCTTGGACTTTCCTTTCGGAAGGTGGCGAATTTTCAATGCCATGCTTTAAATCCAGGTGTCCGTGGTCTCACTAAGCAATAACTAGTGAGATGAACGTTCATCTAACACGCGGAATACATGAACAAACCATAGTAAGCTGCGCAACTTGATTGGCTGATCATCTGGTCGCGCATCCAGAGCGTTCCGAAATAAACACACTGGTGAACGGTAACATTGCTCACGTAACTGTTGTTGCCTACATGGTGGAGACAACGATGGTCAACCACAGCAAGTCAGGTAGTGCCTCTGTCGTAAACAGGTCATCTTTTCTAACAACAGAACAGAACCTGAAATAAGTACTGTATGCCATTACTTTCGGTGACAACCAGACCTCTTTTTTACGGTACGGCGGTCGCAGGTTGGCAAGAGCAACACGCACCTTCGTTATTTCCGTCGATATTCCATCATCAAAATTACAAATTGACGAAACGGCGAGATGAAAAGTCATTGAATAGAGCAAAACCTATACTGGGGTTTCCCGTCGTAGATGTTTTCTGTCATCTCCCCTCCGTTGAATAAATTTCTCTCAATGATGACTCGTTCAATATATCGTGTTATCCCTGATTTGTTCGTTGTGAGCCCTGACCACATGCCCCAGCAGCGTTCGTATATTCTACTGAAGGTTAGAACAATCACGTCTCCAGCTTGGTCATCCATCACACTTGCCGACTTCATGAAGAACTTGCTCCGATTGTGCCGAGGTGCCAAATGTTTGCCATCGATCCATAGACCACGAAGACCTGGACGGCTGTGAAGACTGGCTTCTCTACTATTCATTATGGTAAAGAATCCACTCCGCCTTCTTCTAAACTTGCCTACATTGACCTTATTTCTCTGAATGGTCGTAATCTTTTACATTTTATTGGTCTCCGATTGTGAATGAGCGCTAGTTATGTGTTGGCGTTCACGTCATACCCTTGTTTGCTTCGGCGTTTTGTTTCTGTTGTCCGTTCAAGTGCACGGTGTTCCAGGTGTCGTCGTTCTTGCGGTAATAATTGTTGCTCCCTGTCTCCGGTCACACAGACATCCAAGAGAATCTTTGGCTGCCTCCCGTATGTCAGCTCAAGTGGTGAACTCTGCATTGTTGCATGGTGTGTCGTGCGGCATCCAGACAATGGTTTGGTAGTCCTTCTTCCCAGTTATTGTTTCTACTGTTCAGCTATTCCTTTATTATATGATTGAACCACTCCGAAAACCAGTTCGTCTGTGGTTAGTACGGGAATTTTCGTAAGCGCTGAACCCACAAGTTCTTTAGCATCTGAAACTGCCGCCCCCCAGAAATCGCGCCTTCGTACGTGACGACTCTCTGCGGCACTTCAAAACAAGCCAGGACGTTGTTCACGAAGATGTGTGCAACCATTCCACTTGTTTGATCTGCAGTGAAAGTGGCTTCCCTCCATCCTACGAAATGTTCAGTTATTAAAACCATATGCTAATCTTTTAGGGAATGAACTAAAAATGTTTACGCTGCCTGTATACACAGCCTGCTGTGTTACACAAGATTCCATCAGTGTCGTTATCATCCATGCGTATCGACATTGTTAATAGTTTGGACACTTTTGAACAAAGTCCACCAGTTCTGTCCGTGTCGTGGACCAAAATACCCTCCATCGTAGTAAGTCGAACGCGCGCTCTTATCCCATGTAAACATTAACATTTGTGGGTCAAATTACGTGTTCTTTTGGGCAACTTGAATAATGTAGTTTGTTGTGGTCGCGGCACGCTCCGTACCACCATATCAACAACAGGTTGGCCGTTCAATGGATACAGCTAGTTCCAAATGTGTGATGACTCATCCAGATCCGAAGATGATTCCTCAGGTATGGTTCTTGCCAGTAAATGCACATATTCCGCCTTCCTGAAGGTCTCGCTGTTGATTGGTCAATATTTCTTTGTCGACAGTCAGCACTTCGTCCACGGCAGCTCGTTTTCTTGTATTGGTTGCGTTGAATACTTTGTTGTTTTTATCGTTGGCATATTCAACAGTGAGGCTGAACCCTTGCAGTCGAAATGCTTGACATGCTGTCTGTCTGCCTGTATCCATCGTCACCGTCGGCTAGGTTGGAGGTTGTCATCACTCTCAACATGGATGGCGATAGTTATCCGACAGATCATCCATTTATTTGGTGTCCAGAAGATAACTAGACACTCGTTGTGTTAAAATACTTTCATTGCATTTCCGTCAATACCCGGCCGGCATACTCAGTTATCCTTGCTGGTTGTGAAACGAGTCCCCTGATTCCGATATCATTTGCATTTACTGACATAGTGAACTGTTCCTTTGATTTGGAGATCGTAAGGCATCTTGAAATGATGGCAGATTCCTGACTGAGTTCATTGAACGCTACCTCCAAATCTTCCATTCAACGGAATTTCCTCTCCTTCCTAAGCAGTCAGAAGAGTGAATATGTCTTTTGAAGGGATCGTGGCATTAACTTCGAACCGCTCTGAGGAAGATTCTCAGGTTCTGCTTCGATTTTGGTGTTGGAAAATTCCTGATGGTTGTTCACTGCTCCGGCAGTTACTAACTGTGTCCCAGGCAGACGACTGTACCGCGATCGATTTGGTAGTTCGTACTGCCCATTTTTAGGCCGACTGCGTCAGTTTGTTGTAGCACTGCTTGCAGCCTTTCTGCTTGCCCCAACACGGTATTGGGGAAGATAGCGATATTATCCTCATACACGGTTACTCATTTCTAATCCTCCGGGATATGGAGCGACGAACGTCTGAATGTGGCTGCAACGTTACAAAGGCCGAACGACATCGAATTCGTTTTGTTGTCCACTCACATAAAACGCGGTTTCCGTTCTGTCCTTCTGTGTCGTTGGTAACTACCAGTAACCAAAATGCAGGTCTGCGAGATATATTATTTTGGTCTCGTATAGACGCACGAAGATCTCTTCCATCTGGGGCACCGAGAGCACATGTTTGAATATCACTCGGTTGAGTTCTTTGGAATCGACACGAAATTGCAGGTTCCATCCGAGGTTTTAACCAACAGCACCAGTGACAAATATGGGTTGCTTGCTCGCTAAATTATTCCTTTCTCCAGCAACTTCTTTAACTCTCTCCCCACTTCTGGAATCAACTTGAATGACATTCTCCGGCATATTGGTCTGCATTCCGCGTCTAGCTGCAGGTTTGTCGAATGTTCGATTAACTTGGAAAATCCGTGCTTCTCATCCGCATTAGTAAAAAGATATGTGAAATCATCAACACATTGCTTAGTGACCTCAAAAGGGCATTCTAGTAGAGATTTGGTAGCTAGCCAACTCACCCGACATCTCTCCTCTGCCTTCCGTGATAGAATTCCACAGTATCACCACTAACGCTGTGTGGCATAGGCTGACACCGCCTATTTGAATTTCAACATCTTGAGTCCCCAGTACTTCTGTTCTGCTCCCCTGACCGCGATTACCTATCAACTACCTGTGCAGTGAAGATGAGCGATCGTAATACACTACTCATACCACTGCTATTCAGTAGTAGGACCGGAGCATATATTTTGACATCGTACAAGTAGCAGGAAAAAATGCAGGAAGGAAAATCAGAGTGCAGCATCGCCCATAATGGTCCCTGCTAGTTAAAGGAACTGAGCATTGACGTCTGCGGCGGCCGAGACGGTCTAGAGCCGAATACCGCGTGCAAAATGAGTGGTTTTGTTTCAGGTCTTGTTTAAATGCTTAACCCTTGTGCCATCCGCGTTCTTGGATCACAACACCTGGACTAACGGTCACTCTATTAACTCTGTTTCTGATTGGCGTTCCAGCTCCATAATTACTACGGGCATGTTTGCCTTCCTTCCATCAGCACTTTCATTCATGGAACACCCCATGACCACCCGGTATCACAGAACTACAGGAAGAAAAACGTCTGCCGTGATACAGTGGGAACCAAAATGCTCCACTCCGTCAAAAAAAAGCAACTCTGGCGACAGATTTTTTCACTTACTCACCTTTTTTGTAGACATCTTGACCCAGGATTCACCTGCCAACTTTCTGTCGCCCATGCCAGCCGTTCATTTAGTTTCTCGAGGTCACTAGCTTGTAGTCTCCCAACTTCCGTCCCACAGATAGACGTTGTGCTATTCGGACCAGCTGGCCAGCATCTGTGCAGCCACAAGATTCTACCTTCCGTACCCTATCCCGAAATTCAGACGACAAGCTCTGATTGGATCGTTCTCCTACCAATCACTCACTCGTATTCCCGTCCACTTCCGGTAGACCCAGCGTCAACCGATGTACCAGGTGTTGATAATGGGTCGTGGGGTTCTGAGTGTCACAAAGCCTGGCGCAACAAAAACAGTTCATTGTCCGCTGTCGGTCTTGATCTCTGTTGGATCAGTGCCGTCCACGCTTCTATATATGAGACCGCGACATTTGTGTGCCCAGTTATGGCAGTCAGTCTTTGCTGATCCAGTGAGCTGTTACCAGGTTTACACCAAAATTCAATCCACTGCACTTAATTCCAATTCCAACAGTCACTTTTCTGCGTCTCCATCTGTGAATGGGCTTGGTCACGGCAGTTTTATTAGGATGTTTTCAGGCCACCGCACCGATGTAACGAAAAGTCGTCCTATAAAGCAAGATTTTTATTGCCTGATCTGCATTTTCTCGCGTTAATTTCAATCCACAACTTAAGGAGGTCTTTATTTAAATGTCCCATGCACATTCTACTCGATTCAGCCTGTTTGGTTGACGTTTTCTATAGTGGATATTTTCCGCCACTTCTCGTCCGCTGGACCTATTTTGCTCAATGAGGATTCGTTCCATCTTGTTGTCCATGACCTGTTCGTTATGTACCCTGGCCACATATTGAGGTCGCGCTGACATATTTCACTGAATGTTGAAATAATCACGTCCCCAAATTGGTCACCCAATTTTTTACCATCTATCTCAGTATAAATAGAAATGCCTTAGTCTTGAGGTAGTACTTTCAGTTCAGGTCAATAATGCGCTTTATATACCCCGATAAGTGAATTTTCAGATTTCACATACATCGTCAACAAACGTCAGACAATGAAGTCAATATGCTGAAATCACAAATTAATGTCGATAATCACGAATCCCTTTGAAAAGTTGACCGACAATCACAACGGGTATCAGATGAGGAAAAATTCTAATGATTTCATTTTGAGATTAGTTCAATAATAAGATAGTTGAGTTTGTGCAGAAACTGAGCCAGATAAGGAATAGCGGGAGAATTGTAAAACCCGGTACATGCAAATAGATTCTTCTATCGAGTTTCAGTGAGAGATGTGGAAGTATATTTAGCTGGATCCGAATTACTGTGTAGGCTAAGTCAGATAAGGCTGTTGTTGAAAAATGCTAGCACGTGTTAATATTGTGCTGAATTACCAAACCGGAGGTGCGATTATTCCAACACTCGACCGAATACCACAACGCAGTGGCAAGGCACGTCCAAAATCCCATAGCGATCAGATTGCGGACAACACGAGCGACCGGACAAGCCATTGCTCAACGAGATCGGGCCAACGGACACAGAATGGCAGGCGGAAAATCCCATGGAGAGAAGACGTCGGTCACACACACACACACACACACTGGGCAGAAGTGCACACGGCGTGTAAGTGGAAACTAGAGGTGTATTGTGGACCGGAATTCCGATTCATAAACACGAACGCACGCGTGGCATGGCAACCAGCGAGTTGGACAATAAATAATTTGCTTTATCAGACGCCTTTTCGTTATAGTATGTGCGTACATTTCCACGTCA
Organism: Paragonimus skrjabini miyazakii; assembly: GCA_014338405.1. Lineage (NCBI taxonomy): Eukaryota > Metazoa > Platyhelminthes > Trematoda > Plagiorchiida > Troglotrematidae > Paragonimus > Paragonimus skrjabini miyazakii. The sequence goes on along the minus strand of JTDE01002293.1, from coordinate 19,223 downwards.
GCTAGTCTGACAGTGGTTACATTGGATTGTTGAGATCGTCCGCTGACCTGATTGAATTAGGAGACCTGTCCTTCGAGTAGGCCCATTTGTTTCGACTCAAGATTTGGTATACATGTTGGAGGGACGACCGACACAAGAATCGTCTTGATAATATATAAACCGTGACGGAAATGCAAACCCTAACGTGGTAGGATACGCGTTAACGATGAGCTCCAAAAATGGTGAAACGTAAATTCGGGGTTTCTTCGCGAAATGGAATGACTGAAAAGTATACGCGTTTGAAGAGCTATGATCAGTTGCAAGTGATTTTCAAGCTACAATAACTAAAATTCTCTGTTTCTTAAGGATACATTTGCCTGGTCGAACGGGAACGGGAGCACCCAAATGCTGACTGGGTTTTGATAAAGTCTGTATCTTTTAATTTAACGACCTTCTACAGTTTCAAAAACGAGTAATTTTTCAACAGCGTAACTTTCCCCCAATTCTTTGACAGACTGGGTTCAAAGCAAAACAGCGATCCCAGTCGATCAATTCGGTTTGATGCCAACAGTTGACGAGTATTACCGTTTTTGACTCAACAGTAAGCATTTCAAATCGCACCCTGGCAAGCTCTCAATTCCCTTCATTCTGCCTGATGACTTCAAGGAAGAGCAAAACCGTTCTATGTGTACTGACAATGCAATAAGTATCCGGAAGATTTCAACCAGAAAGGAGCGAGTTTTTAACAAGTTTTTGTAGGATAGATATTGTGTTTACTATTCATAAAAGCCTGTGAATAAATAAATTGTCTACTCTGAGTCGTTTAAGTTAATGGAGAATGTGTAGTTGTTGAGTTCAATGAAAAATCAAGCGGACACCAAATCTCAAGTGAAATTTCAAACTGCATGGTTGGGTTTAAAGTTAAGGAACTACCAGACCATCCGTCGTGAAACTGACAAACGCTAACGATAAAAAGTGAATTCACTGGAACATGGTCGTGAAAGATTTCTCACAGAAGTGTCCACGTGAGAAGAAATGGTAATGTTATCAGCAGTGTTTCGGATGCCCATTGAATAGATGCAGCCGGATTACACGCGTCATCGGCACATGAACAGTGTCGAATATTAACTTTGTTCGTGCCGGCGCGTTCTATGCATTTTCCCCCAAGCTCATCCGGGCCGATCTGACTGCAAAGTCGAAGCACGCGAACTTCATTAGTTTGGTTTGTTTTAGGGTCCGGTTGGAAGGGTGCCCTCTGAAAATGGTAATTTAAAAAGTTAGCTAAACCAAGTTTTGGCTGAATTGGGGTATAAAAAAACAATAGCATTTTTACTGTCCCTTGTCCGAACTACCCTTGTACTTTATCATTGCATACACTGGAGTAAAATAAAAAAATTGAACATTAAAATGACCGATTAAGATACGGCACAATCCTCGGGTACACTTGGTTACTTACAGATATGAAGCTCCGTTTAGTAAAGGAAGCAAAATTTTGAAAAATCTGAAACAGAATTTCAGTGCTCATCTGCGCCACTGGTGGATTCTAACGTGAACTGACTGAGCAATCCTGTTTGCGGGATCATTTGGTGGATTTCACATACGGATGCGTAAGTGAGTATAAATGTGACATTTCTGATCTCCTGGCGTGGCTTCACAGTTGAGTTGGCAGAGCACTTGCCACACCTCGTCATGTTTTTGCGGCTGGTTCGAGTCCACCCGAAGTCTGCTTTAAAATTATTATACTTGTCACACTACTCATCAAAAATATAAAGTAGTAAACTGTTACCTCGAAAAATACTCACGGCGTAAAGTAACAAGTGGAAAAACCTTAGGATGCTTTTTGCCGATTTTATTGAAAGAGCTGACAGGCAGATTTATTTAGAACCGTTCCGTTGGGGCAATAGTAACTATGGGGGGGAATATGTTCAGCAGCTTTCTCGAAATCACTGACGTTCAAATCACAACGCAGGTAAGTCATTCGGTGATAAATCAGGATAACCAATACAGACGACGAACCACGATGGTGTACGTTGTAAATTTTAGACGCAACAGATGCAAGTGACGAAAGGATCGGAGCTGTACCAAAGAGGGAGACAGGGGTCGTTAACTATGCCAGCTGAGTGGTAACGTCTGGAGAGCGGAACTAATCGACAAAAGAAAACGGGTGTTTGACAATATTATGGACCCTGAAAAAATGGAGGTTATACTTGCTGAGTCGACGTTCCCATGTAGAGACAGACCATAAACAATCGGAGTTGATTAAATCAACGAAGAACTCCTAGGACAGCTCGGTCGCTGGACTTTATGGTTGTTGGAGTAAGAATTCACAATTTGCCTTGTGTCCGAAAAAGCAAACCACGTTGTTGGTCTACATTCCTCAGAGCAACACACGAAGTATTTTTGTAAGAACGCCGTCGGAGTTGACAGTATTGAGCCGGAACTTATTCCTAGAAAGCTAAAAGCAATGCAAATGACAGATACATCGACCCGTGCAGTGGTTGACCAAATATGATCAGGGCAACCCCTGATACACAAAAGACATACGAGAGTTAGGACATTCAGAGCACATTAGTTAGACGTGAGGTTAGACGTTACCGAAATTTTCGCGCATCAACTTCTGGACCGAAGGAGCGTGCCACTAAAGTCAGCGGAGTCGAGTGAGACACACGTGAAGAAACCTCTGAAGCAAGCTCATATTGGAAGTCAGTGAACTTACGAAGTGTTGAAGTAAAGGGCCTACTAGCCGGGAGTGAGATCTGACGTCCACAATTGTATATTGGTATGCCAGCAATGTCATCTTCTGATTGGCATTAACCACTCGCGTCAATACGAGACTCAACCGATCCCCGTAAGCAAACTTGGTGAGTTATGTTAAGTGGTCGTAACAGATTCTTTCGTACTGACCACATACGAAAACCAGTACATCATCGTAATCACTGGATATCTCATACAATAGATAGAAGCAGTCGATCAAAGGGTGAACACTATGTATATGCCTGTGACATATAGTGAAACACCACGAAATATGTTGTCCCACGAGAGCCCCTGATTCCAACATGAGGTGTTCCGGAACTTCTTGGAGCGCTTAGGAATCAGGGAAGTTTTTCTGTTGCCTTCGGTACACTCTATTATTCTGACGTGTCAGAACACATGTGGCTATAGGAATACATCCAGCAATAATAACGTACCCAGTCTTTGGTACATGCTGAAAAGCAAAATGTTCTATTCCTAGAACAGAAATTGCTGTTGAAATTAATGGGTTGTAAAATTAACATCGTATAGCGCGATCCTGATGGACGTAGAGAATAGGGTACCAATGAAACACCATGACATTTCCTAAGCTGTGTTGTTAGTAAACGTTTCCCATCCTCACAAAAGTCACTAGCTGACTATTCACAAATCTAAACTTAATGGAGGTTTCCTTGTATGCCGCCCATATTGCTGTTGTTATTGATATTGATGTGGCGAACAATGAGCGAATATTTAATATATTGAGTTTCTTTGGACCATCAAAATGAAACGGTCAGAATTCATTTCGGACATCATATCAGTCTTTAACGTGTGACTTGCAAGAAAACAGAATAAAACAAGACTAAAATGAAATGGCTAGAGGTACAAATCGTGCAGGATCGTGAGTGATGCTGATAGTTGAACCCACAATTAGCAAAGAGAGATAGTTGTTTTGTGCACATAGAATCGGCTGCCGACACCTGATCAGCAAGGCTTTGACACACTTGAGAATGTATGAGTTATGGACATTCATTAGGTCCTTAAACGAAGACACACTATTGGCGCTGTGATCTGTGGTTGATAAGTGTCTTGCAATCGATGAAGCGGTGTTTAGTCTTCGGTAAACGTCACTCACTAGCAAATGAGTTAGTAACGGGCTTGGAACTGGTCACACAGAAGAAGCCTTTATCTGCATGATACTTTTGTATGGCACAAGCTAACAATAAACTCGTGTAATGATTATCTGTTGTATGTTCACACACTATCTAGTTTCTTAAACGACGTCATAAAGTAATCGAACTTAACCGGATTTGCGACATATACTTCTAGGTTGGAAAACGGTTTAGCTTAATAGGGCCTTAAACTTTTCGATAGGGCAAGTTAGATAACTCGTCACAACTAATCGTAGGACAGTAGGTTGGAATGAGACCCAGAGCTTGAGTGTTGTTGCAGAAAAAATGCGTCTGTCATAGAAAAATCATTATTGTAGAGATAAACAACGGTTTTTGTTTATCCATTACTATTGAAAGAGTCATTTGCCATAACACCGGAAACCACACTGGTTCGAAAAAATGTAAAGGAAAACTGTGGCGCCCTAACACAGCGAAATGAATTCATGGATGAACGTTTAAGTAGAACCCGGTATGGACTACGGGATAGCCCAGGGCCATTACAAGCAACTGGTTACAGTGACCATTAGCAAGGTGGCGGACAGCTGGTTTGATTTAGCTATATACCATTGACAAGCACCAATACAGAGTTACGTCCTCCAAACAGAACACAATCCTGACTCCGAAACATCTTGACGCCCTTTCTGAGCTACG